>JAHYIQ010000004.1:9670000-9864698 GCA_030673865.1 Melipona bicolor | reverse complement strand
TCTGCGAAAATCATAAATTTCTTACACGCGCAGTACGCCCTATCAAGTATCCAAGATTCTCCTGATTACTTCTCCTGATCCAGATGCGTGTTACGTATCACCTCGGATGATACACCGTGGAAATATTCACTTATATTTCATCGTCCTTCCCTTCCAAGATTGGAACAGAATCTAGCTTTCGTAGTCCGATCGTTTTCCCATAAAAGGCGAAATAAGCCGTTGTAACTATGACCGAATGAGTTTCTTTCTCAAATTGGAATATCGTTAAATGATGACTAACCCCTTGGCATACAATGACGTTCATGGGTTTCCTAAGCTAAAGTCGACAATGACCACTCTAAGACGTTCGTAGGTTAATACGTATGTTCAAAGCAATCACTGAAATCAAATTTTCGTCGGAACATTGCAGAAGAGATTCGCGCGTCAAGGTGTAAAAATTTGTATTTTGAAATCACCAAAGTTTCATTGTAAAGTTGGCACGTTCTTCGGCAAGAGATCGCCTTTATAAAGGAATCTGTTTCAAAAAACTAATTTTACGGGTTCGTTTGAAATACAGATTAATTCTTCAAAGAAAAAAGAAAGGACGTGTCTTACTCAAATTCTGAGACAAGCAACGTCAACAGGTCGTTTTGGAACAGAGCAGAAGGAACCAATACGAAAATTGCTCCGCTCAAACAGAGCCTATAGTCGCAACGAGTATATTGACGAATCGACGTTCGTTATCAAAAGCACTTCCAACGCGCAACCGAGTGAATCATACTCAGAATAATCAAACCGTATCATTAACCACGTCTATCTCTGATCAATTACGTGTCGTATAGGCTGTCGTCGAAAGACTAAAGTATAATGTCCGCTGTCGCGAGGCTTCTCTCTCTCTCTCTCTCTCTCCCTCTGTCTGTCTTTGGAACCCTGTTCCCTTTCTACGTAGAATAAGAGAATCTCATTCGCCGCGTTTGATATTTCATGGAAACGTGTTCGATCGGCCGCCTACCAAGGTAGAACGGGTTGGAAGGAGGAAAGGAGCTGGGTACGTACGGACGGTTGAGAAAGAGCTGTGACGGGGTTGGCTAAGGGATAGGTATATCGATTGAACATTTGCTCAAATATTTAAACGCTATTACCGCTGGTCTGCGTACAGTTATACTATACGACGAACTCGGTCGCTGTACCCTCTCTCTCTCTCTCTCACACACATACACACACATACACACTCTTTCTCTCTGTCTCCTCTTGTCTGGAATACCTGAAACTACTAAATTGCTCGATCATAGCCTGTTCCTCCTGATTCCCGTATCTGCAACAATCACGCGTTACACCATCCCCATCCGTTCGCTGCTCAAGATGACACTTTGAACCACCTGATTATTCCGCGTTTGGATTACGTATTAACACGAGCGAAGGTAACAGAGCTCTTCGCGAAACAACGAATAATTGACGATCGGTCTTAGAACGAGCTCCGCTTCTTTTTGCTACATTCGTTACATCGTTTGATTTCTCTGAATTGAAATTCTGAGAGGTTTGACTAAAATATAAATTCTTTTCTTTAATTATATATATATATATAATTTTATAAATATTATTATGTAATTAACTTCAGTTTATACCGCAAATTCATTGTATAACCTGACAGATTGTTTTAGAAAAAGAAAATACACGGTTTGTTTGGCGTCGACTTCCAAGTGAAGAATCAATAATTTTTGTTATATTTCCGAAAAGGGAGGAAAAGATACCGTACGAAATTATCTAATGTGCGCGATAAAGAAACCTCGAAACTGCGACATTGTTCATTGCTGAATATCGAGTATATCGAATCGTTCCGAGAACTGTCTTTTCGTCGAAAAAGATAAGAGCTGTGAAGTTGACGATGTATCGTCTAACAAAGATTTTTCGTTTCTCGTAAAAAATTCTCCTGTCATTTGTACGCAAAAACAGAAAATGTAGCTTCTTGGCCAATCTGACGTATATTTTCGATCGAAATGTAAAGAAGCATACAATAGAAAATACACCTATATATATATATATATATCCTTCAAAAATAGAAACTTCAAAATGCTCAAGCCTGTCTCCAAAAGAAGAAAAGAAAAAAAAAACAATTTTTGTCTCCGAAAAAAATTCCAGTCCTCGAGCAAAATTTGCATTGCTCTGTCGGCGAGAGGAAGTTTTTCTTAAACCGGCTTGCGGTACTCTCGCAAGCACGGTCGCCGCCGATTGCAGCATGAAAGAGCAACCGAACAAACAAATAGGCGCGCAGTGGTGCTGATTGTATCGCGGGTGCCGTAATTGACTACGTGGTCCCTGTGCTTGGAATGTTGATTGGCGAGATACGCGGCCGAGGCATCGAACAAATCGGGCCTTCCGGATTGAACCAATAAATACGAAAGTATGCCTCGAAACCGGAGGTAGAGAGCGGGTATCACTTGGCCGAAGGTCGATACGTTCGCTCGTTCGGGGCCCCGGAGTCTCTCGGTTACACGCGTGCACGCACGCCCACAGGAACATGTGCGCTCTGCACCGCGAGAGGGAAAAAGGAGCAGATGACGACCGGACCACCGTGCTCTGAGAGAGAACAGGTATTTTTGTTGCGTTTCTTCTACCTTTCGCGATTATTTGCGTGCAAGCACCACGGAATTTCATTTCCACAATGAGAGATTTAACGTGAAAAGGCGGTTTTTGCCTTTCATTCGACGTGGCTCAACTTTCTTTCCTCCTCTTTTCTTTTCCTTTTTGCACTTGGGGTTCAAAAATTGAAAGTGGAATTTACTTTCGTCCCGTTTCGTTCCTCTCGTTATCGAAACATCGGAGGCCAACGTTCGATCAGCCAGAATTAATTTTCGAAACATATACGAAACGCGCAATCCAAGGAATTTTTACGCAAACATCGTTACCCAAATATTCCCAGCTGATTTGTCCATCCCGATCGATCCATCTCGCTCGGAGAGTCTCGCGAGCCAGCAATCTCGTTAATGGCCGAGAGAAGAAAGCGTAATTTCCCTTTTTTCCTATCGTCAGAATTCGTCGAAACGATAACACCCGGTCGATCAACGACAGCGACGGGATTGAATAAAAATTGGGAAACTAACAGGGGAGAGAGCGCACGTGCTCGTAAATTCTCGGCCGCGGTACAGTCGTAATTGCTACGTAATTTACAGTCTCCGCAAAAGCTGGCCTTTTGTCATTCAAATTCGACGGCTGTCGCGATTTGTTTGCGCGGTATCTTTGCCAACGCGGCGAGCATCGGCCACCATAAACCAGCGAAGCAGCAGCCTGGCCGTATAAATACGAGGTCATAATGTCAAGGAACGTACACGAGCGACGGAGGGCCCGTCCTCGGCGATAGATAGAACTACCCGCGCAGAGCCGCGCACCAACATCGCACGTCCGTCTTTTTCTTCTTGCAAAGTGCGCGTCCAGCTCGTCCGAGCGGTTAATTAAGGCGAGCAGATACTGGAAAGGCGTTGTCGAGCCGTGTTCGTCATTAACGACTACCACCACTACCACCTTGTAATATAAAACTAATATTTCGAGCCGATAACGTAACCAGGTTTCACATTCGCGACAACGATACAACGCACGTTGCGGCCATTGGTCACAAGCGACGTTCCAACGATCGTTCGAATTACGCACTTTGTCTTTCGCTCGATTTCAGTGTTTCGTTCAATGGCTCGATTGTTGGTACACGTTGCCTGTTAACAAACGTTATCCGTTATCGTGGCTCTCGCGACAGTGTAATCGACGTGACTTTGCCTTGTCTCGATCGTTCAATTGCTCGTTGTTGCTTTTCGTTCTCGATATCGGTGATTTTAAAGGTCTCTCGCAGACACTTCTTTCAAATTACAGGAAATTGAAGGATTTCGCACAACGAAAGATATTTGATTCGTTTTTTGTTGCGACTTACTGCTATATATATATACGTACGTACGTATATTTTTGTTTACGATAAAAGTGAAGAAAATTAGGGAAACAGAACCGACGGTGAAAAATCCGATTCGAATTTCAATCGGTCGAACATCGCTCGTAATTAGACAAACGCTGATAACGCTCGGCGTGCATTCTTCGGATAGGAAAATATGCTCTATGTATTCGTAAACACATTCGCTACTGTGTTTTTCAGATGAAACTTCGGAAATACCGTTTTCAATTACCGCCGCATGAAAATACGGTGCGCTTTTTTAAACTTGTTTGCTTTTTAAAACGCGAAGCCTGTGGTTATTCCGGATGGCTCGCATCCGCAAACGAAAAACCGGTAATTACGCATGAGACGCGTTTATTTGTCTTTATCGGTCGCGTAACTTCGCAATGGGGGACAATGTTGTCCAACAGCCGCGCTTTTCGCCGTTCGTGAAATTGACAGCTCGCGCGAAACGAATCAAAATCGTTTCAAATTTTTATTCGCCACTTGGACGAACACGTTTCGCGCGTATCTCCATCTTTCTCTCGACTCTAGATCTGAATGTAGACGTCTGAATGTATCGTCCGATTTCATTTTAGAGTTCAGTGTTGCAAAGCTAAAGACTTGACAACTATCGTTACAATTATTACTTTCCACGAAATTGAAAATTTCATCGTTGATTCGTTCCGCCAGTTTCGCCAAAAGTGTGTGCTGATTGCGATAAAACGCGTTCGTTGAAACGCACAGAATGCACATTCTTCCTCTGGAAGAATATAACGATCGCGCCGTAAAACGTACGCTGGAAGGATAGCACGCGATGTTATCTGGAGCGGTGGTTAATGTAACGAAATAATGAATCAGAGGATTATCTACGCTCTCAAGGTGTGCCTGGCAAGGATTACGAGTTTTCTGCATTACCCTCGCCTCCCAAGTACGCTCGATTCGCGCGGTCGTTTCGCAAACTGACAATTCGATTCGAATTCTCGATACCGATCGATACGAAAAATTAACGATCTACGATGGAAATAGATCTCTCAATAACAACGAACGATCGGATCTTTCTTTGTAAATTTACTCGTTTCGCTCTTAGACTTGACGACGGATTCGACTTTGTCAATTTTCAATACGAAATATTCGAACGCGAAATTACGCGACGTGTCGATGGAGAAAAAAAAGAAAGAAATCGCAACGTTGTTATTACGACAAACAGGCGAGCTATTCAACGACAGGTTGGAGGGAAAAACAACGACGCGAGAGAAATTTCAGAGGCAAAAATTTCGCGAGATACTTGCAAGGACGATAAAGTTCCGTGAATTTCGTCTAACTCGTCTTACATCGTAGACAGAGCTTCTGATTGTAAATTTTTTCGCGGCATTTTTCGTCGTGGCGGGCAAATAACTAACTTTGTCTCGAACGTAATAGTCGGGTAATAGCTAGAAACGCTCGCAAAGAGAGAGAGAGAGAAAAGTAAGGGGAACGAAGAAAAAGTAAGAGGGACAAGCTGACTTACCGGTGTTGTGTAAGGTTGACAAGCCAGCCTGATGCCGTCGTGCCTGAGCTTCTCCTGCAGCAGCATCCGTAGTTGCATCCTCGGGATTCTGACGAGCTCCGCCTTTCCCTCCTCGTATTCGTCCGCGAACTTGGTTAATTCCTGACCACCGCTCGAGGAGCTGGCTGTTGGCGAAGCCCTCTGCGCTTCTTTATCGCTGAGCGGTCTCTCAGAAGACGTTCTGGAAGATTTCGAGCTGACGTTGTCGCACAGGCAATCGTTGCTTTCCTCCAGCGTGAAGTAAACGCTCGCAGCACCCTCCTCCCTCAGCGTCTTCACCGACTGGAGTAGCCTGGCTCTGTGCGTTTGATTGAACACCCCGATCGCGTCCAGATCGGGATCGCCGATTTGCTTGCAGATCTCAAGGTCGTCGTAGCCATTGTCGATGAACGACTCGGAGTATTGGCCCAAGTGAAGCGAGCGCAGCCACTCGACCACGATGTTGCTGGCCATCGTCATGTCTGTATCGTATTGGCGAGGAATACGACGGTTTTATCACGCCCCCGCCGCTCTTTTACTCTTTTGCTCTTTTACTCTTTCGCTCTCTCTCTCCCTCTCTCCCTCTCTCTCTCTCTCTCTCCCTCTCTCTCTCTTGTTTCGTGTTTCTCCACACGCGTGTCTCTCCCTTCCGACTTTCTTCTGCCGATCTCGTCTCGGTCTGTCCTTGTCCGCCTCCTTGCCTACGCGCTGCAACGTCTCGAAACAACGCGCCGCGACATCTTCGAAAGAATGCGGATCGACGACGGCGACGTCCTCGCGGCCGGAGAACGAAGTCACGTATGATATTCGCTATCGAATCGGCCAGAAACCGATCCCGGGTCCGATTGGTTTTTCTTGTAATGGGCGGTACCCTCGATTAACGGCTCCTTCGAGAATACCGATCGGCGACGCGCTCCGAGGAGGAAGGGTTACTGCACTGGTCACGTTCGATCTTCAACGTGCGGTGCTCCGGCTCATTACGAGGCGCGGACGATCGAACTGGTTCGACGCGTCGATACGATCTTTTCCTCTATCTCCCTCTCTCTCTCTCTCTCTCTCTCTCTCTCTTCCTTTGTTTCTCCGTTTCTCTCCGAATCGAGAGCTTCTAAATACGAGAGTGCCGCGAGACTCTCTTCTCTCTCGCCGTGCACACACCACGGAGAGCTGAGAATTAAAAGAAAAACCGCGGGTAATTGCGCTCCCCCTGCCACGGTCTATTTCGCGAAGCACGATGCCCTCCCGGTCGGTAAGGGAGGACGCGAGAGAAGTCAACCGAACGAAGTTATCGATCCTTTCAAACGGGATCAATTCGAGCGCACGTGTCTCGATTCGGGGCACTTTACATTTAGAACCGACGACTGTTATTGCGCGCGGCGTATCTGTGTCTCGGCAGTGCACGTTTCATCTACGAGACGAACGTTCACCGCACTTGCTCGATTTGTAACTGTACGTAGTTAAACGGTCGAAGCGAGAGCAGCCTTTTCTTCGATGGTAATGTAACTTAGGTACGTTTCGTTTGTATCGCGTTTGTATGTTGCGTCGAACCTCTCGCAAAACGATGGAAGACGTTAATAGTTGAACAAAATATGGCTTTAATCACAGAATGTACACTGATCTCTCCCTCTCTCTCTCTCTCTTTCTCTCTATTTGTAGATATTGCTTTCCTTCGGCACTGTTACGACCCCGATACGTTCTTATCGTTGTATTCCTTCCTGCCCTTGAACCTTCTCACGCAGCCATTGACGATTTCGCTCCGACGAAGTGTCGTATCGTTAATGAAACTTCCCTTCCAATTTCCCGTGTTTGTAATTACATTCACTGTTTCCTTGGCGAAATTCGCGAAACGACAAAGAACCGATCGGTAAAAACGGAGCAGTAAACAAGAAGCACAGCACAGTTGGCGAAGAAACGATACAAATCCACGGTATATATATATATATATATGATATATATTGGAGCGAGTTGGAACACGATCGAAATCGAAATCGAACGAACGAACGAAAAATCGAGATAGCTGGTATTCGAGTGTTTCTTCCTTTTTCGTTCAACGGCCGGACGACAGGGACAGGGACAGGGACAGGGACACCGCGGTTGACAGAGAGGGAACGACGAAAACCGCAGGCAGAAGCGACGGTCTCCGCGCCGGGAATCGTTCTCGTGCCGGTATTGAAACCGTAACCTTGAAAACTCCGAAAGAGGAAAGACCGACACGGCGAGAAGCACGCGGTCCAGCGTAGCGCGACAGAGCCTCTCGGTTCGGAGCGCGTGTTTCTATCGCGCGATGCTCCGTTTCACTGCCCTCGGGACATATCGGGAACAATGCGTCGAACTCGCTTTCACTGAACTCACGTCGCTCATAATCACGGCGAAGGCAAAGCGTCATCAGTGCTCGACGGTATACGCGGAACGCGCAACTATGACACACGACACACTACCGCGACGCGACACACGGCTCGACTGACACGAGACATTCGCCAGAGGGAGCTCCACTCGTCTCTTCTTCGTGCCGTGCCCCCACTCCGCCGGCCGGCGTACCCCCACCACCGCGCTCCGCCATCCCCACCGCCGCGCCACTGGCGGTGGCAACGCTTGGTCCAGCGAGATCCTGTTGATGCGCTCCTTGCGCCGCCAGGATGCAACAGCCGCGTTCTTCGTCCTCTCTTTTCCACCGCTCTTTTTTCTCCGCCACGTTCTTTCTCTCACTTCGACACGAGTACATTACGCTGCAAAAACCGTGGCTTTATCGTCCCGCAGAAGGCGCTGCTTTAGAAAATTTCATCCCATCTTTGAGAATTCCGTCGTTCGAACGATGAAAATTTTTGAGGCAAATGAGAGGCGGAAACGCTGGAGAAGTTCGTCGTGGACGAAGGGTGAAATGAACTGCAATAAAGATCGGATATTGATGATTCTCGGCGGTTTGCAATGTCGTATTAGCTATTTATTAAGTGTAATTGATAATTTTCCAGTGAAACGTTCCTTTAATTTTTTACAGCCTTACAGCCTGTTTGGTGTTTAATTAAATATTCACATCGACGAAGCTGCGACGAGTGAATTAATTTTTCAAAATTCTATATAACGTATTCTTTACAAATTTTGATGAAAGATAAAAAGAGTGCAAGACAAGAATCGCTTCCACGTTTGTGAAATCCTGTATATGCGAGTGAAAGAAAAGCTATTGTTTGAATTTAACGAGGGCACCGAACGGATAGAGCGGTAAGTTGATTTCAAGTAGCGATTGTTCGTGCCGTGCACACGCCCAGAGCGCATTACGCTAGGGAGAAGGAGAGTTAGCATCGATGACTATCTACGAACATCGCAATCAGTGTCTTTGTTAGAATTGTGGCATTTATAAATGAATGCCTACAGAAATGGTATGAGACTCACGACCCGTCAAGACCAATAATCTATAACACCCTGCCACATAAATGGCTCGTACGCTGGCCTATTATATTACGTTCAAACGAAATTAAATTGCATCGAGCAGTGAATGCGACAGGGAAAAACGCCCATTGTCCAACGTTCCTCCGCGTACAGCTACAAATTCTTTTTCTCTTAAAATTGTCTATTCACGATGAATGATATACAGAATTTGCACCATTGATACAGTTTACAAAAATCCTTTTGTGGACTGAATTATGTAGCTATGACGTTGCAAACACATTGCGCGCGATGACAACAACGTGTCACTAATAATAATCTAATTAGAATGTCAGGAATCAAATATTCTGTCCACAAAGTGTAACTTGTCAACTTTGAAATCTAGTACAAGCTATTTTATCCGAAATCTCATCGTAAATAAGTAAGCGGGATTTATTTAAAAAAATGAACGTTGATACTTTGAAAATTGTTATTTTTATTTGAAAGATTTATAACTATCAGTTTCTCGAACACTTTGCATCGTAGAAACGATACGGACAAGTGTCGCTTTAAATTGACCACATCGAAACGCGTATTTTAATTATTAAACGCAGTTAAACGAACAGATGTTCCGTTAACACGCGTTGTTTGATATGTAGGTGATTTCTAATGTCAGGTATAATTAGACGCGTTGGTGTTTAGATGTCTCACCGTTCACATTCATAACATCGGTGCTCAAATGACAAGTGACAATGCTAGACGTACAGAACTTTCCTACGGTTATCGTCGGTATTTATGTGAGTAAAGATGGAATTAATTGAATGATCCGCATGGACGTCCTGTCCTGCTATGACGCCAAAGCAGGGCAGTGACAAGTAGCTCTTTCCCGGGATAACGTGATATGACATCGCGTGCCATGGACACGAAGGACCCCCTCAATGCAGACCTCGCCTATTTCCTCGCTTCGGTCGAGTAATTTGCTTTTGGACCGGGGATGAGATTGAAAGACGAGTTGACCTGTCAATATATTAACTCGTTTCCGCCACTATGGGAATTTACTACGGGACAGACAATGGATTTGCTTCGTGTGACACCTTCGATGTGCTTACATGCTAATACGATCCTGATTGCGCCTAATGTAGATTGAGTTTTCGAAAAAGAGAAAGATGGATAATTTGGGAATTTCTAGTAATTAAGCTAATAGTTGATTAATTAGAGGATGTGCAGAGGGAATCTCTTGAAATTTTTAAATTCGCAACTGTTGAAAATAGTATTTCACAGCGCTTTCGTTGGAAGTTAATGTCATTATCTTTTATTATATAAGAGATTGTTCTCCACGTTGTGTTGAATTAAGAAAATTGCAAAGCAACAGTATGATTATTCGAAGCGAAATCATTCTCACAACGCTGTTCAAACGTTTCTGATTTAAGTAGTAGAATTCGTTGCAGTCGACGACTGTGTCTGTAAAACATGACCTCTGAACGTAAGCAATCACTGCATACGTACAATGTAGGAAGGACGAGGCACGTTCTCTCCGCGGATTCGAGTTAAACGCTTGTTTTTATCTCTTTTAATTTGTATAATGACGAAGCATGGTAGAAATAAAAGCTTTTCTTTCTGGCGGGACGTGTGAGAAATATGTGTTACTTATTACAGCAATCATCGTGGAAATTTTATGAATAATTGTACGAGTTTGTCATTTAACAATGTAACAATCGAATCCCAATTAATATTAATTTCCGTTTGTACATAATTGTACAAGCCTGTTTACTTTGATCATCAATTAAATTACAATGATTTATACGTAGAATATTTTGATGCGGTTGTTTCTAGTGTTTATTTATCATTTTTATTAAACCGACCAAAGTATATTATGTGACACTCACCGTAAGTATTAAGAAATTAATAACCAGTGCTAGAATCATTGTTAAAAATCAAGCTCTGTTTGAATTTATTTTCGTTCAATTTCACGAAGAGGAAACCTCAATCGACTACCTGGATCGTGCGATTAAACACTGTTGATCTTTCTTTTACGAAAATTTTTAAAAAAGCGAGAGGTAAAATCCACGCGATCGACCAGAGAGGTGGAAAACAGTGTTGCACCGATAAAAATTGAGCGCCAATTACATAAAAAACATACAGTGAAAAATTGGATCGAACGTATGGAGTTCGTAAAAAAAAAAAAAAATCGAGTACACGTTGTGTTACAATTAATGCATAAAATAGACTTCATGTCGGAATAAAGAAACCAGAGAGAAATTTCAAACAATGCGTATTTTATTTCAATTGAAATATGCGAAATCAAAATCTTCAATGCCAAATAGTTCGAAACAGTTTCAAACTAATTTTGAAAATAGTTCGTATTAAAACTATATCATAAAGAAAAATCTTAACTGGATTAAAATTAAAGATACAACGATTATATTTTCCATCTCTGATTGTTAAATGCTAAAAATCATTCATCTCGTATGTTGAAATAAAGACCTAACCTAAACCTAACCTAAACCTAACCTAAACCTAACCTAAACCAGAGAGAACTTCAAACAATATATATATTTTATTTCAATTGAAATACGCGAAATCAAAATCTTCAATCAAATCATCAATGCCAAATAGTAGTTTAAAATATTTCAAAGTAATTTTGAAAATAGTTTTGTATTATAAAGAAAAATCTTAACTTAATTTTGAAGATACAACAGGATTATATTTCCATGTCTGATCGTCAAATGCAAAAAGTCATTCGTCGGATCATCTTTTCGTCAAATATACGCGTACAACGAAGCTAAAACAGGGAAGTCAAAACATTTGTGAAAAAAATTCGTCGAAAACTGACGAATCGACCATTCTGCCAAAGTTTCCAGCGCAGATATCGCTTTCATTTTCACAGCGGCGAAACACAAAAACGAGCCTGTTCGGCATCTCTCTCCGAGCTTTCGACACTAATCTCCCGTGTATCATTTTCCAGCGGTTTCTCGGGATTCTCGGCGCGGCCGGATACTCCGAACTGATCGACACATCCGCTTTAACGAGCCTCCGGACTCGGTTCGAGCAGCTACGCGTGTTCGTTTGCTCTCTTGAAGCGGCGGCGATCTCGCGTTCGCGCAATTACGGGTGAAACGGGTATTTACGCGTCATCATCGCCTCCTCTCGCCGCGTTTCCGTTTTAATTGGGATCGAAAGGGTTAACCGCGATCCGCCGGAAACGGCGGAAACTCCTGTTGCCCAATGGAAATTCACCGAAATCCTTCCTCCTCCGATTCGTTTTTACCAAGCTAACGCATAAATATAACGTGCGATGCTGGTATCATGATCGCCAATTGTTAATGCGATCAGGTCGCGCGAGATGTCACTCCACGCGTGTTTTAACGAATTCAGTTATCTGAGCTGGTGTATATCTGGTGTATATTGAAGCTCGATCAGCGATTAAAGTCTACGATTTTCGATGTACGACAACGTAATTAGAGACGCGATGAAAAATAAAAAAGCAGAAAAAGAAATGTAGACGTTTGAAATGTACAATTTCTCATGCTGTTCTCGCATGGTTTTAACAGAATTTGAATTGAAAAATAATTCTAAGAAGCTTGCTAAGCAAAGAAATGTTCAAATAGATCGCGAGGAATTCAAAAGTTTTAAAACTAGGAGCCACGCGTGACGGACTGTTCATCACCGATTTAGAACCTTGTCCAGTGCGACATCAATTCAGGATCACCAAGTATCGATTAATTCCACAGTTAAGAAAAGTAAAGAAATTTCACGAAACTTTACAAATTTGTGACGATCTTTCTTTCTTTCCGTCACAACTTTTGCAAGAGTTTGATTTGCAAAAGACAAACTTGTGTAACTCCACTTCGAACTTATATCCTGACTTTGGTGACACGTCGCTGAACTACCGAGTTTATTATCACTGAAAGTGATTTTAGCGGGGGTAACCCAGAAAATCGGGTCTCTCCAGGTGCAACGCTGATGCAACGAAAATTAGCGATTGGTTGATTGGGTCACGTGATTCACGAGGGGGCGTGGCGTAGACCTCGAGTAGGAGTGGCGTTGTCTGGTAGATCTACTGAGCAATCGCGCCTGTAATTTGTTTTGTATCGATATCACATAAAATTTTATGGCAAAATAGTCAGAACAGTTGCTTCTGGACCTTTCAGTGAGACGAATCGCTCTCTGCGAAATCTGGTTTCGAAATGGACTTTCCTCCAGCCACGTGTCGGTTCTACGCGATTGAAACCAGACGGTTCCCCGATTGACCTCTCCTCTTTGCCTCGGGCAGTCGATTAATCCGTTAATGAAAAATACACAAGCGTCCGGGCTAATTGCCTCGTTTCGGGGAAACGGAGAGAAAGAGAGTGAATTTACGATGGCTGGCGTAGTCGCGGTCGTCTCTTTTTCGAGGAAAAGGTCTTGAGGACGTTCGTACCGTGTACTGCACGTGCATCGTATTTTTCACCGGCTTTGAGGCCACGGCTGTATTTCCTGAAAACTGCAGCGCAGCAAAAGGGAAAACGTCCCCGATGGAAGAGTTTAAATAGTCGCCGGGAAGTATGTGACCTCGCAATTTGCCGCAATTCGCGGATTAAATCGAAAAACGATTCTATCGAAATCGCTCTGGCAAATTTTTCTCTGTTGATTTTTCATTATATTTTTCATTTTCGATGGAATTTTTCCGCGAAATCCTGATAATTTTCGGTTACAGAAACGATGAAATCGTCAATATATTTATTTGAGACATTTTTTTGGATTACAATTTTTTTTTTTTTTTTTTTGGAAATACGCCGCTGGACTTTCAGGGCGAAAAACTATCAATTCATGTATACGAAAATCCTTCTACTTCGCTAATTGTAAGATCGAAAGTGGTTCTATATACCGGGTGTCCAGATCTCAACTTTGAAATATATTTGGGAAATCACTTCGAACCAAAAAAATGTTCTACACACCGAAGATGGATCGATCCATCTTCGTTTTCGAAATATAGACAAAACTGTCGATAACTGTCGAGTTAGAGCATCATTCCCATATTTATTGAAACGTATGAGGTTATGACGTACGAAGTCGAAGATATATTGAAATGGAAAACCTGAAATACACGTAACGAACTGAAAAATCAGAAAGTCTACCGTGATATTGAAGATTGAAGACTCCTTTCTACGACGACCTCTCAAAATCTGCTGTACGATTTTCCATCGCCGATTTTGTCGAACTCGAAAAAACATTGAAGTTAAGTATCAAAATGTTGGGATTCCTTGAATTTTTGGTGTTTAAGGTACAAAAAAAGATCGTGCAGCAAGTTTAAGATCTAATAGATCTAGTTATGGAAAGAATTCTTCAATGACCTTGGAGATTTTCAAATTTTGACATTTTTCGAAAAAAGCATTCGAGGTTGGTAAAGTAGAGACCTTGCTTTTTAAAATTGCTGTTTAAAAACACATACGTGAGAAAGAGAGAAAAATTTCGATAATAATATATAATAAAAATTAATTGTTTCGGTCCGAATTTAACGAAATTTCACGTTGACAAATGAATTGATCAAAGTTCCAGAATTAAATTAAATACTCAGTGGGAGAATCAGTTAGGGCTCGGATAGGAAAAGAAAATGGGGGAGTTGCTCATCGAGTGCCAAACTCGTGTGGCTCGCGGGGGCTTCTTAGGAAGAAGTTCTTACACAGGCTCTGGATTATTCCCCGCTTTTGGTATATCGTACTTCTTCGTTCTAATCCATGAGACTTTCGCCGGATCACGGCTGGAAGCTGTAGAGAAGTTGAAGCTCGACTTTTGAGGGAAAGTTCATCGTTGGCTCTCTAATCGTTGACCAATTGTTCTCTGCGTCGGTGATTCCGACCCTGTGCTTTGACGGCGAGGAAACAACAGGATAATGGGAGAGAGATTGAGAGGAAAAAGCTTCGTTCAATATTATTCCGCGACTTCGTCACCGAGCCGACGAAAACCGGAATTCCAGGGGGGGAAACTCGATTCGTGATGATTCGAGTGGGGAAAAGAAGTGAGAAAGAAAGGAGAGAGAGAGAGAGAGAGAGAAGTTAGTTGAATCGTGGTTACCTTATTCGAAAACTTTCCGGTAGTTCCATTAAATTTTGAATGGCACTGTCTTACCACGAATTTGATGGCCTCACTAAATCACCGTACTACTCCGGCCATAATACACTGGCACAAATCGATGTTCTCGATTCCCCAAGCTCTCGGAGGTCAATTAATTCGATTGAATTTCCAGTGTCGTTTTAATTAATCCCGCTATTCTCCCGGCGTCCGTCTCGTCCTTTTCTTCGTTCAAGTTTCCTCTTGTTCTCCACGAGTAAGTCATCGCATCAGATACAACACGTCATCGATCTGTTCGATCCTTCGACTGCTTTGTTCAAATTTTTACATAATTTTTACGTGATAATTTATGTAATAATTATATGAATTTCGTGTAATAATTTATGTAGAAATTTCAACATTCCTTTCTTGGATGACGAAGTTTCACAGCTGTGAAACTTGGTACTTTTTCCCACCTCTTTAAATATAAATTTTGCAATGTGCACTGGATTAGCGTAAGTGAGCAATTTGTACAATATTTTTAGAGTGGTTTTGCAGATTTGTTACTTTATAGATTCGAATGATTTTTGTACAGTTACATAAGAATAAAATTAACTTCTACTCTTTGTGAATTTTTTATCACTGAAATTGATTTTAGCGGAGATAACCCAGAAAATCGGGCCTCTTCAGGTGCAACGCTGATGCAACGAAAATTAGCGATTGGTTGATTTGAATCACGTGATTCGTGAGGGGGCGTGGGGTAGACCTCGAGTAGGAGTGGCGTTGTCTGGTACTGTAATTTGTTTTGTATCGATTCAAATGTTTGCATATTAATAAAATTTTATGGCAAAAAAGTCCTCTTCATTTTCTAGTCAGAACAGTTGCTTCTGAGCTTTTCAGAGGGTACAAGTCGTGCAGTTTTTTCTTCCACTGTAATTCCTCTGGTGTTGACTTGGTCGACTTTTTGATCTGGATCTTTATGCTCCAAGTTTCTGCGTTCAACGCTTGGAAAGTGCGTTTTCGGAATGCTCAATTTTCAGCGAAGAGCGCGAATCGGAGAGAAAAGGATGGAATGGCGAGGAACGGGGAATCCATTATTTTAAAAGCAGGAATATTTTATATGCACCGACGAGAAGAAAAGAAGGAAATCCAGCGTGACCTTGGCTGATCGCGATCGCGCGAAATATTGGTCACGCGAAAATTTTTCTGCTTTCGATTCGAACTGTTCCTGTCTGTAGTTTTCCCAACTTTCGAAGCAGTTAAATTTCAAACACGCGACGATCTCCGTTAATTAATTCTGTCTCTCAAAATTAATTCTCTAGACATCGAATCTTTTTACTATCTGCGAGAAAAAATGACGAATGATAGAAATCGAAAGAACATTCTCGAGCGTGGTTTCAGCAAAGAGCACTGAAATTTTCGATTAAATAAGGCAGATTGCGGTCCTCGGAGATTACTTGGCGGTTGTACGAAATATAAATTAAGATGTTTGTACCGACGCAATATTCGAGGATGTTTGAAAGCAAGAATCAGACTCAACGACCCGATAAAATCGGTCTCTAATTCGACTCTGCGCCAATGCGACCCTAAAAAAAGAAGAAAAACAAACAAATTCTGTAAATTGCTCTCCATGAAGGAGATAACGCGCCACCCTAAAAAAAAGGGAAAAAAATTAAGCACCAGAATGCTCGTAAACTTGCTTCTCCTAATACCGCCATCGAGTTACCGCCAGTTTTCGTAGATTGCGAACGAGAAATTACCATAGACGATAACGCGGAGGAGCGAGTCGTCACGGTTGAATTACACCTCGATTCGCGACGTGCACTTGCGAAATTTAATCTGAGAAATAGTTAGAAACTTATTATCCAGCTTGGAACTTGCGCAAAGATGGATACGGATTATAGTTTTATACGCGAGCACAGTTACTCGCATTGACGTACGGACAGTTAAATATTTAAGCTGTTGCAATTTCGTGAAATAAAATCGCACGACACATATCGTCTCTGGGTTTGTTTCTGGAGCCTCTGCTTTCGTAATGTGTCGTTCCTTTTTTATTTTAAGACGTTGCTTTTGCATCACGTAGCGGGTGGAAAAGTGAAGATTTTCGTATTATTGTCGAAAATGGGTTAGGTTAGGTTAGGTTAGGTTTTTAGGTTAGGAAATGTATCGTTCGTTTTATTCTGATTCTGAGATGTTGCTTTTGCATCACGAAACGGATAGAAAAGTGAAGATTTTCGTATTATTGTCGAAAATGATTAAGTTTAGGTTAGGAAATATATCGTTCGTTTTATTCTGATTGTGAGATGTTGCTTTTGCATCACGAAACGGATAGAAAAGTGAAGATTTTCGTATTATTGTCGAAAATGATTAAGTTTAGGTTAGGTTTTTAGGTTAGGAAATGTATCGTGCGTTTTATTCTGATTCTGAGATGTTACTTTTGCATTACGTAGCAGGTGGAGAAGTGAAGATTTTCGTATTCTTATCTTGACTATTGTCAAGTATGTAAAAGAAATGGACAATTTTTTTCGTAATTGAATTTATAATGGACGTGAAAATTGAAGCTTTCTTCTCACAGTGGCCCCTTAAAACCTGCTATGCGATTCTTTTTCACCATTTTTTTTGCTCACATTAATTGTATATTAATTATGTATTATGTTATTATTATATTACAATATTACAATACAGTATAGGCTATCTAAATATCTTTTCTAATAGTGAACGAATCAAATGAAAGAGCTATCTTTTTAAAAATATAATTTTTTAATATTTTTTTGAAGATCATTGGCATTTTTTATGTAGGAAACGTGTATTTTTTTCTCCATTCCATCACGTAGCTCGTGAAAAAATACATTCAGATATGTTTGTGATATATATAATCTTAAAATGACCTTGGACTTTAAAATTTTTAAATTGATGTATAACTTGATTAATTATATAAATAATTGTATACAAGTGTATATAATTGTATAATACATTTATTTATAGATATTAATATTAGATTAACATTAAATTGTAATGTAGATTATATAATATTACATTAATATTAGATGATATACCTCGTAATACACACATACACATACACACACATACCGAAAAGTGTGCTAATGTAAACGTAGGCAAAAATGCTCTTAATCTGTTTGAAAGACCACTCCCTAGGTATTCGCTCGTTCCTGCGTTGAATTTTCGACGTGATTTTTCGGCCGCGACCTTCCCGCGACGAGCGATGCGTTTTCTGGCTCGCGACCGTCAAACGACCGCGAAAAGCGTGTGCATCGCTAAAATGTGGGTCGCGCGGGAAAAAAATGGTCTCGAGGGCCAGAAGAGGGGGACGATCCATTCTTCCAAAAAGGAGACTTCGAACGAGAAGCACCGGGAACAAAGCGTTTCTGCCTCCCCTCTCCTCGCCCATTCTCGCGAAACTAAACGAAACGAAACTAATTCCCACTCGACCAATTGTAGAGAAACCGCGCGCAGTTTCGCTTCGCGGGCACACTCGTTCTCGACTTCCCCTCTGTCGCCGAGGACTCTATACTGGAAAAGCAGTAAAAAAAATCGAGTCAAGGACGCGACATTGGACGAACAACGTCGAAGCGGTTGGAAAGAGCGGCGGTGGCTGTTGGACAGATTAATGGTCGACGAGAGAGGAAAAAAAGGGTCGCTGGTAAATCGCGATCTCTGTGCTTCGGTCGAACTCGTACACGGACGACCTCGCGATTTTTCAAATGTCACCAGGATGATTTACGAGATTTATGGCCGATCGTTCCGCCCGTTCCTTTCGTTACGACGAACAAACTGAAATTCGCGTCGCTCTCGACTGCCGCGAGATCCGCGAACGATCTCACGATTTCGCGTACTGGCGTGAAACTGGAGCAAGGTCTGGCTCTCGTCCCTGTTTTCTGAAAGGAGCCCGACTTCCCCGTACCGTTCTCACCTGGTCGTGCATCGTCGACCTTCCCGGCTCGATAACCACGGCTATCGACTACCTAGCACCTCGCAGCGTCGTTTTCCCCGTCAATGTCACTTTCACTCGGCGCACGCAACTTTATTAATATCATCCTGTCCCTGTCCCACGATCCGGCCGCGAGAGATGCTGGACGCGTCGTAGTAGCATCATGGAACGCGATGACGCGAGATGTTGTTACATCACTGTTCTTTTCTTTTTCTTTTTTTTGCCCGCGTTATTAATACGTATCGATACATATCGGATGGAACAGCGCGTGTAACCAGCGTTCACTGGGTCTGTTAACACAATCGAGAACGCTGACTCACCGTGTGGGTCATGTACAGGGTGGAGAGAAAAGTTGGCGACTATCGTAGGTGAATTCTACACCTTCAATTTGATGAAATACAGATCTTGACTTTCAATTTCAGGGTCAAAAAATGTTTTTCTCTTGCATTGTATTCTACTCATTACGAATTTAATAGTTCTTTTGGAAAATGGCCGAAGAATTTTTTAATTTGACACTCGGACGCGTGAGTCCTAACAGCGACTTTATGGTTCTGAACGACGCGTGGATGTCTATATTACGTAATGTTTATATTTCGAATAGTGTCAGCAGTTAGTTTGATCATTTGATCACTTAGACTCACAAATCAGACGAAAATTATGTAAAATAGACATCCACGCGTCCAGAACCATAAAGTCGCTGTTAGAACGCACGCGTCTACAGTGTCTTTTACTATTTTTCAAGAGAACTATTGGGTTGCGACCTGTGGTTCCTTGGAAAAATTTTACCTTCGTGATGAGTAGAATACAATGCAAAAAAAAAAAAAGATTTTGACCATGAAATTTAAGGTCAAGGTCAATTTTGCGGTAAGTTATTTACATGTATTTCCATCAAATCGAAGCTGTAGAATTCGTCTATGATAAACTTTTCTTTCCACTTTACAAAGGTCGCATAAAAATTTCTTCTGCAATATTCAGATTAGAAAATTTACCAGTGATTGCTTCGTTGAAATAGATAACTTAGAATGTAGGATACAAAGAGCCATGTCAAGCCATATGAAAAATATTTTTTTATATCCTCATATAAAAGATCCACGTATTAACCTGAAGCGTCATTGTCGACTTTAGCTTAGAAAACGTATGACGTCTCCCATATGTCAAGAGGTTAAAACAAGGTAGAAAACTAGGTCTGCCAGTCCTTTTTCGATCCACTGTAAATAACGAGTTACGTAGCCATTACACACATTACACGCTGACTCGCAGTTTGCAAGCACGTTTCTTATCACATGGTGTCAAGGAAAATAAATCACTCGGAGATCTCTCGGTAATCGTTCACGCGAGATAAGTTCAAAGAACGCTGCGTGTGGTGTCTCGCCAGCCACCAAGCGCGACCTTCCAACTCAAGACTCGCATTAATCACTTTTATCAAACCGCGACCAATTACGATGATTTAGAGTCACGACCTAATTACACGGGGTCGTGATACGGGAAACGGTCGATATTATTTTTTCTTTCGAAGCTTACAAAGCACGAGATTATCTTATTTTAAAAAAAGAAAAGGAAAAAACGCATCTTTTTTCCCCGAGTAACAACACGCCTTATCGCGGCGTTTGCTTATCGGCGTTACGACATTATTATCGGCGATTCTTTTTCCTCTGATCATTCGGTGTTTTTCACGCCGGTGGAACGTGACTCGGTGAACGAACCCTCGGTAATTTATTTCTCGTCTTATCGAGACCCCAAGCTGTCTGTTATCTTCAGGTTATCGAGAGCGACGCGTGCCTGTACACGCGACCATCCGTCCGTCTCGTTTCGCGTATTATCGCCGACCTTTCGCGCAATTGCCCGACAGTTACTCGACCGCTGCTATCGCTGACGACGGCGTGCTCGCTTCGGTGATGTAATCGTCGCGGCATTCCTCTACGGCAGAGGCGGTGAACTTCTTCTTAAAATAACTCACTTATTAAAATTAATTCTTACTCGGGCCATATAAATTACTTTCTCTATCTTCCTTTAACTTAGCAACTACGGCAAAGAGAACAATTTATGTGTACACGTGTATATCTAATGCGAGTACTCTCGACGCAGTGGAGGGGGTAGCGCTGGCGCTGAGAAAAGTGGGGGGAAGGGCCGCCAGTTAGCCACCTCTGATCTACGTATTGGCAACTTTTGACGCGACGGATCGACGATTTCTTTTCTGGACCGAGTATCGTTGCATCAGAACGAGCTAAAGAGAACGTCTAATGTTGTAATTTTTCAAACGATAATCTATAGACGAAAGTGCAAATTTTTGAACGAAGAATTTGTCGACCAAAAGTGATCTTTGTTACCGCGGAGACAATGACAAAAATTGTCGATCATTTTGAAAGATCACGCAAGGCCTCTGGAAATGTTAAAAAAATTCTTCTCCTATGACAAAGTTTACAACAGTCTCCTTTCTCAACTGTGATTTCTTTTTCTTCTCTTTTTCGTCATTTCATTGAACTTCGAACGTCAGTGTTAGACGACACCTTGTACCTCTCGTAAAACAAAGTGTACCGCGCCGGAAGCATAGTTTACCGTAACACTCCGGTTCGTCCTCGAGTGAGCAACTAACTCTTTACCAAAAGCGCGCTTGAAGACTACGAAACTAACGAGCCGGCCCACGCGAAGCTTAATTAACCGTAACGATCGTGTCGTCATCAGGGGCGGTCAATTACCGGCGTTGTTATCTTGCGTCGCGTGATATCTTCCCCGCTAACTGCACAACTTTGCCTCGCCTCTTATCTGGCACGCAGGAACAGTGCAACGATGCATCACTTGCTACTCGACGCCCGAGGTCGCGGACGTTGCGTCAGCGCCCGCGTGGTCGTATCGTCCACGGTCTACGAGACGATCGACGATAACGCGGAGAAAATAACGAACGGGTTGCGTAATTTTCTGTCGGATCGTCGGACTTGGTATCACGTTCGCGGTGTCGCGTTTCTCGTCGCGTAGCTCGCGCGATTCCACACCCGTTATCTGCGTCATCTGCACAGGTGAGATCGCCTGAACAACTGATAAATTCCCTCCAAACGCAACCGCGGTTCCCAACCGTGGGGCAATTCGAGAACGAGTTATTAACAGTGAATTTTTTGCATTTGTTGAAAATTTGAAATTTAACTTGTCACGTTAACTTTATCTCCTCTGAGCACTTGCAGTACATAATGGTTGTGTTTATTATTTCGTGATTTAAATGCGAATCTTTTATCTATCTAAATATTCAATTTAATTTGAAGCTGATGCGCTAGTTAGATCGTAGAATCCTTTTATATTGTCTAATACAGAGGTGGTTAACTGGCGGCCCACGAGCCCTTGCCCCTACTCTCCTGATCGCTAGCGCAGTGGAGGGGATAGTGCTAGCAGTCAGGGAAGTAGGGGGCCGCTAGTTAGCCAGCTCTGGTCTGGTCTGTTTACCCAACAACAGTATCTTTTAATCCTTTGAACTCATATGTCACGCTGAAAGTGATAATACAAATTTTCTACAAAAGTTATACAAATTATATTATAAAACATTATAACATATTATATAACATATATAAAACATATATAAATATTATATAACATATTATATTATAAAAAATTATTCTTGCAAAATAAAAATTATCACACTTTAAAAAAAATATATAATAATAATAATAAATCAAAAACGTCAAATTTCACCGTCAATTTCACCTTAAAATTCACCGGATTGACTTTAAAATAAATACAAGTACAAGCGATAACATTGAAACCAAATCGAGTACAAACGGTTAAACAAAATGGAAATACGACTCTTTAATAAACGAAAGGAAACGAAAAACTCGATAACTCGATTCCTTTCATCTCAAACATTTGCACGCAGGTGGATACGCACGTACGTACGTTTATTATTTCGCGGCTTAAATCGCGCGGAATTAAATACGCGAATTCGCCTGAAAATTCAATTTAATTTAAGGCTGATGTGCTATTTAGATCGTAAAGTTCCTCTTTTATCCTACAGCCGGTACCTAAATGGAAGCGTAGCTCGTTAATAAACGAGAGACAGCGACAAAAAGAAGAAGAGAATTGCTCCGGATAAACGTTTTTAGAGATGAAAAAGTTTTACCTGTCGCAGGTACGAGCAACTTTAATCCTAAAATAAGTCCATTTTACGATATTTTACTTCGAACCGATACGGCGAACTTCTGAACACTCGCAGTTGCCTTTCTTCCAAAGTAAATGGAATCCCCCCTCCCCCACGCTCTTTGAAACGCTGAAAAATACGTTTCGTTTACTAACCGTTTATCGTTGCGCTTTTTAATATTGCCCTCGTCAATATTGTAATATTGCCTCGGTCGACGGAGGTAGAATAATATTTCTGGATGAACGGAGGGAAGAGGCGAAGTTTCTTTCTTCGTCGACGCGTTTAATTCCACAGTGGCGATTATCGGGCAAATGTTATCGCCGCGTTCTCGTCGCTCTCTGTCGCGAGTCTGCGACACGCGGATCGTTCCGTCAGGACTGAAATCGATTGAAATCGGGACAAGTTTGACGACGTTTGACAGTGTTTGATAACGTTTGACGGGGTCATTCTCCCAGACAGAGCTGGACATTTTGAAAAATCTTCAAGTAACAATTATTTTTATTTTATTTTCGACAATAATTTTCAAGTAATAATTATTTTTCAACGCCTTGTTTCTTGTCCAAATTTGCAAAATGCCCCCCTTTTTTTTCAGTGTGGATATCAGCGAGGCTGATTAATTTTTATCGAGTTGGCAAACGCCATTGCGCGAAGCACGGTAAAATAAATCGAATTTTACGGATCACGCTGAAGCCTGGTGAAAGTTTACCAGGGACTTCGTTAAGAGGTCGCGAAGTAACGGATCATAGACGAAAGTTAAACGAGATCCAACTATAGTTAACATTTACACCTCTGGCGGGATGTTTGAAACAACTGTTGCGCGAGAGGAACGTGTATTACTTACTAGAACTATCATAGAAGTTTTATAAATAATTATTTCAACACTATACTAACAATCGAGTCTGTCGATTTCAGATTTTCATTTTTTACAAGCGCTTAAAAGATGCGGATATTCTTGTCAAGATTAATAGTAATTTCTGTGCCAACAGAAATATAATTGTATAAATACGTTTATTTCAATTGCAATAATTTACATGTAGAGTATTACATTTTTCGTTTATTTATAAATATTTTCCAGTTAATCAACCAAACGTTCGTTTTTTCACAAATGCCTGGAATGACACGATTATTCTTGTCAATTTATTTTAATTATTCCAATTATAATAATATATACACGTAGAATATTTTAATATGATTGTTCTAGTTGACAAACATTTCCATTTATATATTTATAAATTGTCAATCGATCGATCAGCGTCGCATTAGCAAGAGCGAGTCGATTACTCGCACGAGGTACATATGTTATATATTCGAATCGCGAAACTTTCAATCGGCACGCGTCGTTGCCCTTTTGGTTGACCTAATCACCCAACTTCCCCCCTCCTCCTCCTCTTCCCCCGGAAGGAATTTGCAGACCATTAAATTCTCTCTCTCTCTCCCTTAGAATCTGTCCGTTTCTGTGAATTCTTAATTGACTTCCGTTCCATTCTCGTACCAACCATCCGCTAATAATTGATCAATTAATTTACCCCGGACGCGAGTTGGAAGCGCAGCTTCTCTTCAGTTTGACTGAAAGGTCTCGGTTATGTGCTCGGTGAACATTTCGGTTCTCTCTGGGTCAAGAGATCCTTCGGGGGTCGCGGTATTTGACGTTATCCAAATTTCAAGACCCCTCTCATTTTCAAAGGACCAAAGAGAGAGAGAGAGAGAGAGAGCTCGTCCTCCTCGTTGGAAAGAGATTCGTCGCGAGTTCTCTCGCTGCAGAAGCGGCGCGGGATTGTTTCCGCGTGCAGCCAGAAATAAATATGCACGTTGTCGAGCCAGCTGGTTCGTCGAGAACGGTCGTATATAAAACCATCGGGATTACGCGCGACAAAATACACGTTTATGCATATGCATGAGGCCCCGGTTTCGTGGCCCGGTGCACGTGTTTACGAGATCCCGTAATATGGAAATCGCGGCCGATGAAACCGACATCGGGAACGTAACCGAATCCTACGAAGTGAGATCCTTCTTCTCTCGCGATATCTCCTGTGAAAAATACATCACTTTTCCTAAACGACGTGAGCTTATCTCATTGTGGTCCATTTGAGACCTAACCTAAATATCCTTTCGGTAAAAAATATTTCTCGCCTAACGTGAATGGTGTCGAAAGCTTCACCAATAACTGATAAGAATATTTTTCTCCTTGTATTTTTCTTTCAAATTGGTCATGGGTTTTTTTTCATACCAGAAAATCGGGCCTCTTCAGATGCAACGCTAATGCAACGAAAATTAGCGATTGGTTGATTTGGGTCACGTGATTCGCGAGGGGGCGTGGGGTAGACCTCGAGTAGGAGTGGCGTTGTCTGGTACTGAGCGATCGCGCCTGTAATTTGTTTTGTATCGATTCAAATGTTTGCATATCGATAAAATTTGATGGCAAAAAAGTCGTCTCCGTTTCCTAGTCGGAACAGTTGCTTCTGGGTCTTTCAGTGAGACGAATCGTACTGGGGTACAAGTCGTGCAGTTTTTTTTTTATTGTGTAGCTGCTGTTATATACGTTCAGATGTGTAAAGAACATGAAACTTGGAAATTTAAGTTTGACGTATAAATATTTAAATATTTCTGCAGTTAAACACACGTAGAACTCGTTCCTGCCTCGGCCACGTGCATCTATTTACCACTGCTGACTCGAACAGACTATAGTTCTAGATCTATTGGTCTGTTCGATCATCTTATCGCTTCGTGCGATTTATTTTCCGTTGTATTGTTCCGATACACTTACACCAAAAAAAGTTACGAGAAAATTTAGTCACATATATAAGGTTTTGTCATACAAACATAACAGAATCGTATATCAGATTAAAATCATAAATATGAAACTCGTACAACGAGTACGCGTCCCATATGCTACGAATTAAATGATTTGCAATGGCAATATTTATAACGATACAATAAATAAAGAAATTAAAGGATTACTAAATTGTAAGCTCTGACATTAATATTGTTAATCGCAAATGAAGAATTCCTGTAAATCGTACGACATTCTGCCTGGGCTCGTTTTAAAAACTGAGACCTCCATTTTATGAATTCTCTATTTTCGCAAATTTTTTGTCTGCAACGTCAGGTATTGGGTAGAAAACTGAACTTTACCAGTGATCTTCAAGGTCTCTAAAAATTTGAGGCGCAATTTTTTTCTCGCCGATTCAATTTCAAGTGAAAACTGCGGCAAATCTATTAGAATAATTCAAGTAATCACAAGTAGATAGCACGATTGAAATGCATATCTGTGTGAGTGTTTCAAAGAATTATTTTCTCTCATATTGACGTAACGTCAGTACGAAATTTTATTTATTTATTTTATTTTTTTATTCTTCCATTATTTTAATTTAGCGTTTTCTGGTTTTTATTATTATTATTAATTATTAAATTTAATTTTAATTACCGTTTCTGATTTTTATTTTATTATTTTAATTTTAAGCGTTTTCTGATCTCCGCACGAAATATTGTTTAACAAACGATAAAATCCACTTTTCGAGCAATTTCGAATATTTTATCGATTCGTCGATGAAAAAAGAAAGAACCACCATTACGGTCGTCGAAGTTCGCCGGTGCGGGGTTTCCTTCATCGATTCGCGTCATAAATCTGGTTTAAGGTTTCGCCGGCGATTCGGGGGATCGATTGTCAGCTCGGTATTCCCACGGACAAGAATTTCGTGTGTCGGCGATGATGCTTTGTCTGTCGACGAAACGTGCAGCCATCTCCACCCTTCATCTTCCTTGCTGGATTTTCGCGTTATTGCCGCGCAATCGGTGTCACGGGAATCCCAAGAATCGAGCGAATCGATATCCTCGAGGCAATACATCGCTCCGCGGCTTCTTTTAACGAGGCTCGCCTCTTTTTTTCTCATTTTCCTCTTCGATTGTTCCTTAATCGTTTAATGTCCATTATCTTAACGTCCCCTCCTCCCAGCAAGCATGGTCTTTCAGTCATTAACTCTAACTTCAGTAACACGGTTCGTTTTGTTCTAAAAAAATTTCTGTTTCTACGTAGAGAAAAAAATTCCTTTACGCAAATACAAACGTGACATCAATTTTACGAGTGTGTCAATGTTTGACTGCGTTCAATGTTTACGCTAGTATTACGTAGATCGAAGTTAAAAAGAGAATTTTAACATTTTTTTGTTGGGAATTAATTTCCAGGTAGAATATTTCTTGACTGAAACGAAATGACAAATTTTGCGAGTATCGTGCTTGATGAAACTATAGAAAGAACTATCTGAAAGATGATGCTGCGATACTAATTGTAACGCTCGGACTGTCTGTTCGCGTCGCTCTCGTAAAAAAAAGAAGAAATCAATGCGCGCTGAAATTTTTCACGACACGTTCGAGTGCACACACATATTTCGAGGCTCTCCGCCATTTTTCGTTCCGTAGATTCCGTCCACGCGCGTGTTTATTGAGCGCTCGTTGCTCGCCCGCTTCATTGCGGACCAGGCTTAACGAACGATCGAGTTTCCACGCAGTTACTCGTGATTTAGACCAGCTACGCGAAAATTGTGCTTTAAAACCCGGCGTATTTCGCGGGGATGTCAAGTGTAAAACAGACTTAATGGGCGGCCGAGCCAACGTACGAAATGGACTAACGGAATTACGACGGCATACACACACACACAAGACAACTACTCTCTGCTACGAGGATTCGAAAGGATTCTAATGTATTTGCGGCGTTACGGACTCGGTTTGCATCGTAGATTGCAGCGATCTACTTGTTAGCCGAATCTACGTCGTTTGTTACGTGTTCCAACAACTGGGAAACTGAACGATAGGGTGGTAGATCGATCGAGCTCGGTAATTATTTTCCTAAAATACAGTCGGCTTCAGTTTCCGTGATTTTTTTTCTTTTTTTTGTCATCCTGTGTCGCGTTTTTAATGTTTGGATCAATCGAAACTGGGATAGAGTTAAATGACTATATCGGTAACTTCAACGGAGCTGGCGAACTGGCGGTCCTTACCCCCACTTTCCTGGTCGCTAGCGCTACCCCCTCCACTAGTAGTGGAGAGTTCGACGCAGTGGAGGGGGTAGAGCTAGCGATCAGGAAAGAAGGGACAAAAACTATATTTCAAGGTCATTAAACTGAGGCACCCACGAGCTCGTTCGACTAAACGGTTCGTCGTGTGTTGACACTTACGTCCAATTACGTCGGATCCAATTGCGAGAAGTGCGTGAAGCAGATTATATAATTAACGATTTATTTTGTTCGCGATCGCGTAAACAAAAACCAACTTACCAACTACAGGCTGCTCTTTTTTCCCCTTTGCTTTTCTTTTCTTTCCTTTTATTTTGCTTTTTAACCTCCGTGTCGACGATAAATCAATTTACGGAAGGACGACGTCGACGCGTTCCCCCCCATTTTTCTTCCTCGATCGATGGACCGCGATCACTCGTCTCGCCGAACCCACGATTTATTACGCTTGCCCGCCAAAAACAATCGAACACCGATCCAATGAATACACCGGCCGTCACTTGTCGTAATTCATCGAGCGGAAACGCTAATCTCGCGGAAGCATATAAGTACGTACACACAATACAGGAGGAAGATCGATCGAGAAACGATCCATTTCAGGAATGACCTCGGAATCGCCGATCTTTTCCACAACGATCTATTTAACTGGCTACGGCCTCGATTATCGACGAAGAATCTGCCCGAAGTGCCCGATATCCGTCAAATTGGCGTTCCCATTAAGCCCGAGATTTCGCGCGATTAGTCAGAAGGTTTAAGCTAGGTTTTCTCCCGTTAATTACCGATTCGAGCCAGGTTCAGTTGGAAGAAACGAAAGGGGAGAGTGGAAATTTCGAGGCGTTAAATAGAAATTTGATTGAAACGAAAAACGAAGGCTAGCGGAGGGTTCTTTCGGGGCGAGTTCTTTTCATCAATTACGCGTCGATCGGCTCGGTCAGACGCGAAAAAGTCGAAAAAAAGGAGGTCGAAAAAGTCAGGAAGCGTTTCTTAATCCTTTACACTCGACTGTGCTTTCTAACGAGACATTGTACTTGTATCTGAGCTAGTAGCTTGGACTTCTTTTTTTTATAATGTAATTATATAATATTTATAACATATTATATTATGTAATATTTATAATATTTATAACATATTATATTATGTAATATTTATAATATAGTATAATAATATTATAAATATTATAAATATAATATAATTATAACGAATGTAAATATACGTTTGGTGTTGTAAGAGATATAACAATGCTTGAACGGACGCCTAGAACGGAAGCTCAGCTCTGTAATAACGACGTGAGAAGGGTAAAAGAATTTCAGAAGAAATTCGCGACGACAGAGGCAGTCGTTCGGAATAATTCACATAAATCTAGACTTCTCGTTCTTCTTACAAAAGTTTACAAAATGACAGAGAAGATTATTCTTTTTCTTTTTGTTTCGAAGACTGAAAGTATCGTGTGTACGTATCATTAACTCTTACATACTATAGTTGTTCTATAGAAAACCCGCAATGCACGTTGACTTTAACCTTTTGTCAAGTGTGACTGACATCAGTTTTTATCACAGGAAATTCTGTTGATACTTTTAAATTGTCAGAAAAAGAAGGAAAATAATTGAAAAGTAGTTTGGAGTGGTTAGAGGGTTTAGGTTAGGTTTAAGTTAGGTTTAGGTTAGGTTTAGGTTAGGTTTAGGTTAGGTTTAGGTTAGGTTAGGTTAAACGACATATCGAAAAGAATATAATCAACAAAATTTCATGCTAAGTACCATTTATATTCTCAATGTTGTTTCATTTTATTCGAAGTGATACTGATAGATAATATGAGAAAAGTTTCCGAGGGCAAAGGGTAAATTATCGCGGCCAGGAAGGTGTTCGAAAAGTCTTCGATCGAGGTCGAAGAGGCGCGTAGCAAATGGCGGCGGGGGGAGAGGACTTTCGTTTCGCACGATCGGCCAGCTTCGAATGGAAAAAACGAGCGAACCGGGGAACACGGATATTCAATTAAAGAATTCTCGGCGAGTTTGAATACTTTTTTTCTCTTTAGTCGATCTCGCGCCCTTTCCTTCTTTCCGATTCGTCGCCAGCGTTATTTCTCATTCCCATTCGCGGTTCCCGATCTTTCGTTAGTCCTCGACTAACGTCGTGAATCAAAGCGAGATTGAAAAATCGATCCTATCCTGTACGAAACGAAAGTAGTTCCTTTCTCTTCTGAACACGCTCGCTGCCGTTGGCGCAGACAATCTGAGTCTTGGATTTTTACAAAGACAAATAGTAAAGAAATAGTAGAGAACAAGAAGTTGAGACAAATTGAGACATTAGATTTATTGTTAGTTAAATGAAAGACGCGACTTAAATTAAAGAAGTTTAAAAAAAAGAAGATGATGAAAAATTTGATGAATAATAGCCGCAGCGAATGTGTCGAAGGATGTTTCTCTCGATCGTGGAAGAAAAATGCAATTATTTGCTTTCCCGTCGTCCTCACAGAAATTTTTACAAAATTCGTCTCTTTCCGTGACATGCATTTAGTATGTAAAATAATTTTCCACCGAGGAAAAATTCTACTTTTTTAATTACGTTCTTAAAAGTACAAATTTGCATAAAACTCTGCAGTCTGGTCTATTTTACTATTTTATTATTTGGTCATTATTATTTTATTTATTATTAGATATATTTTTCAATATTTTATTATTATTATTATTATTTATTATTAGATACATAACAAATATACCTAACATTAATATCAATATTGATATTAATCTACTACAATATCAATACTTTATTTTACTATTATTATTATTTATTATTAGATATATTTTTTACAAACATACCTAATATCAAATGTTAAATATTAATATTAATCTACTATAATATTAATTTTATTGTTATTATTTTACTATTTTAGTTACTATTAGATATATTTCATGCAAAGTAGATATAACACTCACCTCCTTGTAGCTGCGGTTCACCGAGCTCGACGTAAAACAACGCGTCCTTCTCGTAGGAATCCTCCTCGATGATCGACAGCTGGATCACTTTCCTGCGGAGGAAGAAAAGAAAACGCCGTGAGATTATTTATATCACACTGATCTCGCGTGGCCGTGCCTAACAGGGTGTACTCGTTTGGCGAAGTTTCGCCAGAAAGTCGATGGCAAAGAAACTTCCCACCGCTAAAGAAACCCGAGGCATTAAGATAGGCGCTTGATATCTCCCTCCCTGTGTCGCGATACCAGAAGAACTTCCGGCCGTCTCGCGATGAAAACGCTCTCGCAACTTTTTCGAGTCCATTGAATTCTTTTCGCGGCCGTTGCATTTTATACGTCCCCCCTCTTTCTTTCCCCCTTTTCGAACAACTTGCAGGATTAAGCAGCACTCGCTGACTTAATTCCCAAACTCGTTTGGAAATTACACCGAACGAGCCTCGGCGGTCCTTCTAAAATAAGAATTCTTTTCAACGTGAAACACTTACTTCCACCGAGTCTGCTTGGAAACCGGAGTTGATTGATTAAAAAGATTAATCAAGGTTACTTTTAAATTTTTCCAATAATGTTTTATCGTATTAAATGAATTAATGATTGCACTCCAATTTTGGTTGTCAGTCGCCCATAATCGATTAAATTTCTACTTTAATTAACGATTGAACTGTGATTAACGATTGAACTCTTGCTTTGTTAACAATTAAGATCTTTTCAATTTTAATTTAATTAGATACCTAGTTGACGATTTTGAAATTCTTTTTGCTTTGCGAAATTAGTGTTTTCTGTGTGTCATGTTGCAATAATTTATAAAAAAAAATGGTAAAGCCTTCGTAAGTGAACAGGGAAATAATGTTTTAATGTCAATGTTTTATGCAACGAAATAAATGCCTTGTGTATTTAATAATTTTCGAAAGAGTTTAAATAAATTAATTAATTAGGTTTACAGCTAGACACATGGGAGAGAGCTCAATATTATAATATTATACACGACAATATTATAATAATTAAGAACATGTTTTATTTCGATGAAATATCCTAACAATAAAATCGACGCTTTGTTACAATTTCAAAGTATGTACCCTCAATTTAAATGAAATTACAATCAAGTTCGATTGTTGGTAATAATTAACAATTGAACACTGTTGATCGATTAAATCAGTCGCTGATTTCTCGACGATCTATAGTCAACTCCATTAATGGAATTTTGGACGATTAATTCAATTTAATCAATCAATTTCAACTGGAAATTTTCATCGAATCTGTCTGTTGAAACTCTGTCTGTTGAAAATTAACGAATAGACCGCGGTATTTTGTTTTATATCAAATATAAAATAGTCCATATTTAAAAAACAAACGTAAGTATCAGATAGAAAAGATATTTCATACTTGCAATTTCGCATTTTCAAATTTCCTACAGATGCACAAAACTCTGTAGTCTGCTAGTGAGCAATTGTGTGACAAAAGTGGCATAATAATTTCGAAAAAATTGAACAACGATCCGATCGATGAACCGGGATGAAGATCGTTTCACGAACGATATCAGTGCACTTCAATAAGATTTTCCGACCGATTGTCACAAATTGATCGACACGTTGATCGTATCGATTAAAATCGATCAGAGTGATTTCGACTGTCCCCCGGATATTAATTAACGACGTGGAAATTCAGTACATCACCGATCGTTATTGTAGATCGGTCTGTAATCGGATACAATAAGCGCGCGAGTTATGATAACGTTACACTAACCAATCGCTATCCGTATCGTCGTAAAGCCAGCAAGGGAACACAAGGTAATATCGATGTCGGTAATTAACTGCGGCATATCGCGTCAACCGAACGACATCCGGCCATTCTGCTCCCTTATCGAGCAATGCACTTTCACCTATTCGAATAATGGCTAATTAAGCATCCGTGCGGGCAACACTCGGACAAAGCTTGTCCCCCCAAATCAAACAGGGATTCTGCGTCGAACGTCTCGTCGCAATCGACGGATCTCTTTAGCTGTAAATATTCGTCGATCGTTGGTTAATTCCGCGAATCACTGTTCGAGGGATTGGTTTGTAACTGGAGCAAAGACTGACTCTGCGAATAAAACAAGGGGGGGGGGCTAATTAAGCATAGCATTATAAATGGCTCGCGTCTTGAAATGGAAAATTTCAAGACCAAATGTGACAGATTGTTATACTTCTAAGTATTCATTGATCGTTGATTTATTCTGCAAAGTTCGTTCGAAGATGATGGACAGTTGGAACGAAGATTGACTTTAATCAAGCAAATAAATGAAGGCTAATTAAGCTCATTCATGCTTCTAAATGGAAGATTTCAAGACGAAATATCGTACAATAAACGATAGATCTTTACTTAGAAGTATTTGTGGATCGTCAAATTTCGTTCGAAGCTGGATCACCAGTGACTATACTTGCGCTCTCGAGAACAAATTTATAATCGTCGGAACAACGAAGCAACACTATATTGTTCAAACGACACGACTAACAATTTCCCTGATGGATGAAAATTCCGTGAAGTACGCATAGAGAGAAGAAGGAAAAGAACGAAAGAAAAGAAAAATACGGGGGAAAATTTGGTTATGCTTTCGACTCGCGCAACGTCCCTGGCAGCTTGTGCTTTTCAATCAGCCTCGCCGCGCCTCTGCACATACGCTCATAATCGAGTGAAAGCCGACAGGCTGAACGATCTGACGGCTTTTGCCAAATTAGACGTTCAAATTTGAAATTCAAATCGATTCAGACTTGGCAGCCAAATCAATTTAGCGTAGCATCTGGCTCCGACAACGTCGAATCCTCCTCCATCGGCGCGCGTTCTAAGCGACCCCCGCTCGCACCCGCCACTTATAAACACTTTGAAACGCAATTCGCCTCGTAACACGAGGCCCTTCCCCTTTATCCACGCGATCAACGCAACACAGCGTCAAGACTGTCTCTATATGCTTTAAAGGAGATTCCTGAAGTTAATCTGTCTAACCTGCAGCCAATCGAGAAAAGGAGATTTAATCAACATTACCAAGCAAGGAAGAAAACTCTGTGGATAACGAGAGTAGTTCACTGCGACGCTATACAGTGAAAATTTATCGATAATTCAAATTGATATGATTCGATTAAAAAAAAAAAAGATCCTTTTGAAGTATCTATTTCGATTTGACGAAAAAATTTTTTTCAGGTCTCCCCTTTACAACGAACTTTTAGAACTTGCTATACGATTTTCTCTCAGCATTTTATTCAAGTGAGATAGAATTAGAATTGAACGACAGAAATTCAAGAAATCCTAAACAGTAACCGTTATTTAATAACGATGAAACATTGTCCATGATTTCAACTGTTGTAACTTTGTAAAATAAAATCAATTAGAGGTTAGGTTCAGTTTCAGAATCATATAACCTCTAATTTGGTAGTTTTGAGTTTTTCAACAAAAATGATTTTACGTCAATCAGTGGAAAAATAAAAATGCTTTCCTTAGGAGGTTATGGTTGAATTTTGAGTCATGTGATCTCTATTTTGATAGTTTTGACTTTGAATTTGTTTTTTACAAAGATGACTTTACGTCATATAATGAATAGAAGAATGAGAATTCTTTCCTTAAGAGGTTATGGTTCAATTTTGAATCGTATAACCTCTAATTTAACAGTGAGTTTGTTTTTTTATAAAGATAATTTCACATCCTGTAATGAGTGAAAAAATTTTTGTTGTAATTAAATCTTCTTCGTAGAATTTACTGCACGATTTTTTCCCATTTTATTGAACTATGAATATTAGGATTGAAATTCAAGAAATCCTAACATTTCGTCGTTTAATTCTAATGTTCAAAGTTCAATAAAATGACGAGAAGAGAAATCGTTGTAAAAGGAGAACTTCGATCTAGTCATGAAAACAATTTTCCATTATTTTCAGAGACAAGTTTTGAAAAGAATCTATTTGGTATAAAATCACGAACTCAAAACTGATTTTTTTGAGAAGTTACATTGACAGTTTCTCATTAATTACGCTCTTCATTGCATATGTATAAAACATTTTGAAAATTCAACAGAAACAATATGAAACACGACTGTCTAATTAATAATAATAAATTAATGAATTAATGATAATGAAACTAATGACAAATGAAATTTTAATATGTTTCATGCGCAACGCATAATAACATATGTATACCTTGTTATTTTAACATTATTATTACTTACGCTCTTCACATAAATGTTTCATATATCTTCAAATGTACAAAACATTTTGAAAATTCAGTAAAAATAATATGAAACAATCTAATCTAACTAATCTGATGACAGTGAAACTAACGACAAATGAAATTTTAATGTTTCATGCGCAACGCACATGAAATATATACCTTGTTATCATTACTTATGCTCTTCACATAAATGTTTTATACATTTTCAAATGAAAATTCAATATGAAACACAACCGTCTAATCTGACAATAATGAAATAACGATAATATTACGTATATTATAAAATACAATAATATATATTATTCATACATTATATGTCCATAACATTTGTAAAATCCACGAGTGTGTACGAATGAACAGGTTCGTTCGAAGGCCGTTGAACGGCGTTTTGACTCAACCGCGGCTTTAGAGCGCGGCCATTAACGCGCGAGGGAACGTCCTTAGTCGAATTCGAGGATGCTGAATGACATTCGAACACCGAGGACGAGTGGCCAGTTAGCGTAAACAGGGCCTAACTGGGTTAATGCACATTTGCATTAACGCCATCGTGGCGGCCATCGTGCATGGCGGCGGTGAATAACATTCGAACGCGTCGCTGGCCGGACAATATACTCGCGACGTGGCTACAGCAACACCGCAAATTAGATCCGAGAGGAGACCCGAGCCACGTGTTTAGGTCTCTGCGGAAACTTGGCCCATTGATTCTCGCGATTGCTTCGTTACCCTGACAATTCTGACACGACGGATATCGCCGTGTTGCGTGTTAAACACGGAAATGAAAGAGATTACATTTGAAATCAAATTAAATCAAAGTCGGAACAGCGAAGAATATGATTGTAAAATCGGCGTTAATTCGAAAGAGCTGCAGTTCAGTCTTTACTTCCGAGCGTCATTTACATATCATTTAGGTTGCAATCATATCCTTTTTAGCGTCCTGGAGGATTGTTTGTGTCTATTCTATGTTTCTTCTTCCATGGACTCTATCTACTACCGGAATTTCTTCCCACAGGACTTTCAGAACGATCGTTCCGAGTCGCGTTCTACGTTGAGAGGCAAATAAAGTGACTACGCGTCTCAGTAATTGATTTACACCATCTGTGTTACAACGTTAACGTAACTCACTTCACCCGTGTTGAAATGGGTCAAGAACCCGTGGTTTAGTCGAGAGTTTTAGTTTTTACCCAAGAGTGACTTGAAGCAGTCTCTTAAAGAGTGAAGTTTTTCTGCCGTTCTTTTACAGAAAAGTCGGAAGCTGGCTACGGCCAAGTTAAGTTCGATTTGTTTCCAAATTGCCTAGGGAGCTACTCTTATTTACGACGCTATCTGAATCTAGTTATTCTACGGATGGTTCACAGATGGTACCAGAGTGTTCGAGCAGGGGCAAACGAGGCTCCAACAACGATCGTTTTCAATTCTCTCGAAACTTCTTTCTCTTCGTCAATCCAATATCATTACCATACTCGTAAGTCTCGTTTCCGAGGGTCAAGGACTTCGTATATTCTCGTCACGTGTAAAGAAATTCGATAGTGCATAGAATCCATGTGGGAGGAGAAGCATAAAAGTTTATGGAGGAGATAAAGTTGCAGATAAAGGATAAAGAACGATGTTGGGTAGGAAAGACTAACGACACGTCGCAGCTTTTTGAATAAACGTCGATTTTATAATTATTCTTTACACCCAAGTAATGTCATTGTAGCGGCCTAGGATTCCTCAACTACGAGTTTCGAACACTGACTAGCACAAGCCGCAAGTGGCTGCGCGCCTAGCGTCGAGGTCCTACCGATCCTCCGACGTTAAGCAAACAGTTGCGGAACCCCGCTAGGATGGGTGATCGGGACCAGCCTTAGCGGGTAGTTACAACAAGAAGCGTCTGGGGTAAGGAGTTCGCTGCCATCAGTCTCCCCACTAATGATGAGTCTTAGGCAAGCAGAGTGAGATTCCGACTCTCTCTTTCACAACTTACCTCAAATCCTTCCCATGCATCCTTCTCATCTTTCACATGTTTCATTCCCGACATCATCATCCTCGTATGAACTGTTCTGTCACACGTGCAAAGAACATACAGTAGTACAATAAAATTGACATAACGTAATACTGCGAAATCCCTAGAAGGAATAAGGATGCTGTCTGAAGAAGACTACAAATGACGAACTGTAGCTCTTTTGAATAAACGTCGAATTACACAAGTGTATAATTGTATATTTGTACATTCTTTGCATACAAATTCTCCGTTAATTCTGTAAAAAATAAAATTACAAAATCGACTCGTTTTCTATTGAAAATAGCTGCAACCTTATCCCTTCTAGAGACTACGAAGTTCCTAGAACATCCGAGGATCCTTTTTGTTTTACGTTTCTCCTTCTATGGATTTCTTTACAATTCCTCTTCGCGCTGGATATCGTATTTGACGTCTTCTCTTCTCGCAAGAGATAAAAGGAGAGATTTTGAGCGTGCCGAGATGCGCGGCTGAGTGGATTCGATCAAGTGGCCAACAGAATTGCCAAGTTCGAAGTTCGGTGACATCCTGGTTGCAAGTTGGAGCGCTGTTTGGAACAATTCGACCTTTGGACGTTTAAAGGGAGCTACCAATATCTAGTCCCCCGACTCGCGCGGCGGCCAGCGTGCGTGCATAGGAACGGACAGATATCGATCGACGCGGTATACTTCGCTGCAAACTGTGTCTGTACACTCCAAGTCAGCGGGTTATCGTCGCGACGTGGCTTCAAGTCTAAGGTCACAGCTATTTTAGGAAGACTTTGCCTTTGAAAAGCCATGGCTATCGAATGAAAAATACACTGTGTCACCGTCATTCTCTCGCCTACGTCTGCAAAGGCCTCAAGATGACGACCACGGGTTTTGCGTTTGTAGATTGACCCTTTTGCTGATGGTATTCATCTTTTTGCAAAATCAGATTCATCCTTTCACAAGATCAAATTCGTCATTTTGCTCTCTCAAGCCGTTGAAAATAATGAAAATAAAATCCGATGTAAGTTCAACAAATTATCGGCTAATTTTTCGTCGTTCTTTGATACTCAGCTCCTCGCTGCAGACACTGTTCCGCGAACCACGGTGGATCAGAACGGATGGATGTTAATCAAAAGGATGTTCGAACGAACCTCGTTTCACCGTTGCGCGGACTGGAGATCAATCAGTCGGTTCGGGAGTGGCTTCTACGGCTTCCCTGCTAACGCTGATGCGGTTTCGGTTCTATGGAACGAGTTGTGCCGGCTTTTGTTTGGACTCGGCCGCCCTTTGAACGAATTTTTGACGAGTATCGTCGATGCGAGCTGATCGAAACTCGTGCGCAGAGAAAGGAACAAAAACAGCGAATCGTTTCCTCGAACTCTTAACAGAACAAACGTTAGGAATTAGTATAAGGTACTTTGATCAGGGACCAAAGGCGAAAAGGATCTACAGTCAGTATATAATATGATGTTACAGCCAGTATTGCGACATTAAGTTCCGGAGTGGAAGTTTTACATCGTTCGAATAAAAGCTCTGCAAAATTGTATAGGATAATTTTTTAATTACACTCTTACGACGTGACAAAACAATTTTTGGGGTGGCCTATTGATTTTTACTAATTTTGAGGTAAATCATCAATTTTCAAAGAGAGAAGAACAAGAGGAATATCGAGGCGATCAAGACACACTGAGGTGGATCTTACGAGGATCTTACAAAGATAATTGTGTCGATAATTTTGTATAAAATAATTTCGCAAAAAATGTCGAAAGTGAACGATAAAATCTGTCGCGAATCTGCTTTCTTGGAAGACGAATCGAACGACTAGTTTCCATCCATCAAATATCTTTGATTTAACAAGTCAGTCAGTCGACCAACCAACGACCAAAAGAATGATATTTATTTTTCGTACAAACATTTGTACAAACTTTACAAAGTTTAATTTCTATATCAAGCGTAAATTAGAATAGAAAAATATTTTTTATGTATTATTAACTTGCAAACGTCTCTCAGGCGTCATTGTACCCTTGCAACGTATCAGCTAGTAAATTGTCACACGGTTCCTTCGAAGGAGCGAAGAAGCGCGGGAAATTCGATTGGAATCGGCTCGCGGAGACAGGCAACGGTCCACTTGGAGACTACGTGTACGGTATTTTTATCGCGCTTAAACGATTCGTCGATACGAAAATTGTCGGTGTAATGGGACAAGGCCGGCAAATCGTTCCTCGCCTGCAACCTTGACCGGAGGGGAGGGGGGAAAGGAAGAGAGATGAGGTACGAAAATTGAATTGTTGCAGAATCCGGCCGTAAATGGGAGTTCGTCCTCGGTGCTGGTGAAACTAGGCATAACTTTGTTTTTGCCGGCGACAAGATTGGAGGGACGGATTTCTTGAGGGTCTTGAGAGGCCTTGGTTACGACACCGTTTCGTAAATCGTGACAAACGTAATCGTTTCTGCGGAATAGTTAGTAAATTATTTGCGAAAGTAAATTTTCATTTATACATTATCATGGATTATCATTTATTTTCATAAAATTATCGCCAAAAAACTAGGTTTCTTATTAACTGAATAAATAGTAATAACGATTAACTAAATAATAATTAACTAGCACCAATACCTGCTTCATCTGTGAAAGTAATTAACTTAAGATTAAAGTAAGACTTTTTTATTTTTAAAAGTAATTTTTCTCTTTTTATTCTTAAAATTAAGCTAAAAGTAACTTAAAATTAAAGCAAAACTTCTTTCTACTCTTAATTGCATATTTCTTCGCTTTAGCTGTGCTCTAAGATGACCTTATTTTGACCTTGTTTAATATCTCGTCTTCAAAGAACATATCTCGAACGTTAATTGACACGTTGACGCTTGTAATTATTAACAAACGAGCAAACGAGTGTAAGCAATATTTAAACCAGCGGAATTTCATTGGACGTGTTGCAGGGTCTCATCGATATTCCTGGAACATGGTCAAGATAACCGAAAGAAATCCTTCGTTCGGGTGGATGACTGGAGCCACGGTCTTGAGAATACATTCCCCAGACGTGAATCCAGACGTACGTCTTCTTTCACTTCGCCGTAAGTACAAATCCGACAGGTTTGATCTCTCCTAAGCGCGTATCAAAAATTTAACCTTATCCCCTCGTTGCAAAGAATCGAACACCACCGACGATGTTTCCAGAGAATTTTCACAGCTGATAATTTTTTTGACATATTGTTATTTAGAATATAACAAATTGAATTAAAAAAATAAGACTCTTTTGTAGATTTACATTTCCGAGAATTGAAATATTGTTACAGTTTACACATCTTCTCACGTTACGCGCGTTAGGGAATTTTATGTGTATTCTTTTCACACCAAATTCCCTATAAATAAAATCGTAGAAATCCGTCTAGTAACAAATGTAAGGAGTTAATACATATTTCTTCCTCGATAAATTTATTTATTTTTTCAGATGATAGAAATATGCAAATGTATTTATTCTTTCAATTTATCTCTATTATTGCTTGTCTTATTTCCTAGCACTGTAATTATTACATTCATACAGGGTGTCGCGAATTTAATAAGTTTAACAACTTGAGCGAATTAAATGAAAAAACTAATAAATTAATAAAATAAATATAATTGAATGAAAAGATTAATAAATTAGTAAAATAAATATAATTGAATGAAAAGATTAGTAAATTAATAAAATAAATATAATATGTTAGATATGTGAGGTGGGAATTTCTTTCTGCGTGCCCCATCTGATTGTTGTAGCAAAGATCAGGCTTGAGATTGTTTATTTTAGCCTTAAGATGTAAAATATAATTGTGTGAACACGTTTTGAGCGTAAGATATCGGGAAGAGAGTATCGAGTAGTATGCAGATCTTGAGAAAGAGTTATAGAGAGCAGCGAATTGTGATAGCATGATAATCTAATGAGAGCTTAATGTCTTTTGTCATCGGATCTATCTCCAGTTCTCCTGTTAATTCCTAAATTAATAAACGTTATATTCATTGTAAACCAAATAAGATAAATGAGGTTAAAATTTTGGTCTGTCGTGGTAAAACTTAGTTTGTGTGCTTAGAACGCAACGAAACGTTGAGAAGAAACAACTCGTTGAGAAATATTATCCTCGTTACTCGCAAATGTAGCAGAAATTGGAGATAGGAGCGGTGGTCCACGGTAGGGTTAGTTTTCGCGAATTCCTTCGTGCCGCATACGTCTCGCTTTACCTTCGAGCATCAACCTTCGACCGGGATAACCTCCGCGAAGCTATCGATTTCTCATTACCTGGCGAACACGTGCCTCGAACTGTGCGAGTTAAGGACGAGCTGCTGCGATGTATCGCCTCGAAGTGAAAAAGCGTCTCGTCAATGGTTGCTCGTTTTCTCCCGTCGTTTACGTTCCAAGTGGTCTAATTCCGAGATATTTGACCAATACGATTGGATATCCGAGGCTCTCAGCCGAATAATGACGAGTCACGAGCAACTCCTCGAGTTTCACCTTGAAATTTAACTTGACTCAACTTTGATTTATTCAAATTCGCGGAAAGATCTCTTCTATATGCAGAAAGAAGAAAGAACAGGCGTCGAGGTAGAAACAAGGACAGTGTTAAAATACAGACGTAGATAATACATGGTGCGAGTAGACCATAAGATAAGTGGTATGAAGACAGGCAAGTGCAAGTGAGTATAGATAAACACAGTAGTCACGGAGATGGATGAAAATGATGAAGAAAGAAATTAGATTCGCGTGTGACTGACGAGACTATGATTGTGAGAATTGATGAAATTGACACTGGCCAGATTAGATTATAGTTTTTCATTCTTCTCATATATTTACGATTTTAGTAAGTTACAGAAACGGTATTATTCAACAAAATGATGTCACATCTCACAATCAGTCAATCAAATTAGTTATTACAACATGCTTTGCATCATGTTAAATGTAAAGTATCGAAAGTATTATATAGGATGCCACAAACTTAATTCCTTGCGCTGGCAACTGGTTCGCGGACCATAACGAGTGACCGGACCGTATACAATAATTCGTCGCTTTCTTTTTCTTTTGAACTCGTCGGTATGATATCACTGGATAGAAATTATTCAGAAGTAATAAACTTATCATTTGTTTTGCCTGGGTTACATTTAAATATACTTAAAACTACGAAAATGTTGCAATTTGGGACAAAAATTCTCGACGTGCATGGCACGTTATTTCAGCGCAAGAAATTAAAGGACCAGATTGCAAGAGCTTAATCTACAAATGAAAAAAAAAAAAAAATGTTGTATAATGCATGAAATGGCTTATAAACATACTTATATAATTATATTATTTTACAACCAATTATTAAAGACACAGACTTTCTGCGTACTTCACTCTGTAAAAATGTGTAGAAACAATATTTGTTTGTCACTTTATTTCCTAGCAAACTTTATATTACACTTTTTTCTTTTTACGTGTAAAATCTAGCTTAATTTCACGACTTAAAACGTTCTACGTATAATTCTTTATTTATCAATCTTCAGTTCGAAGAACATTCATACTCCACTTTTGCTTTCCTTTTCAAATCGAAACCACGAGTGTGCAACTCGACGTTACAAAGGGTTATGAAATCAAGCCAAAGATTTACGACACGTACGGAACGCGATTTTAAACGATCGTTACGAACGTCAACGTCTTTTATTTCGTCCACGCGAGGCCGTAAAATTGGCCGTTGCGCTTGCGGTTGCGGCCGTTAAAGCAGCAAGGGGAAACGATCGGCGTAGGCGCTCTCCGGAGAGCGAGATTTTTCGTGGATTATCCAGCCTTTGTCGTGTTCGCCATCCGGCGGTTAATCAAAACGCTCTTTATCGTTCCCTCCCTCCCTCCTTCTCTCCCTCTTCTCCCCCGGTTCTTTATGACGACAGCCGACGCTTTGAAATATCACGGTGCTCGACTGCAAGTATAAATAATGGCGATCTCCGTGGGAAGTTCTCTCGATCCGCTTCGATACCCGATTTTCCTTTTTTCCCTCTGAAGTTGAAAAACTCGCCGCACGTTTTTTCACGATCGAGGGAAACGTTTTGGTCACTGCGTGAATTTTAAGATGGCAGATTGTCACCTCTTTCTCGTCGTCGAGGAACAACGTGTGCCTCGGCACGCGAGGTAGCGTACACGCGTAAATCCGAGCTGACGTGCACTCGCGTCCGTGGAACGGAAGCCTGCGACACCGGCAATTTCGATGAACGCGCTAATGTACACGTGTGCTATCGTCGTATGCTAAGGGGAGGCAAGAAATCTCGGCCTATCTCGTTGGCAAGTTCTACCTACGCAGAGTTGTAGCTTCGGATTTATGCCTCTTTGATGTCCAAGAAAATTACGAGCAACCGTTTGCTCGTACGACGTGACAACTATGAAAATTAAATAGAAGATCTAATCAATTTTTTCCTCCTCTTTCTCCTAGCTTAGTGTCGTGTCGACTATACTGGGTCATTGGCGACGTGTATTGCTTAATATTAGATTTCTATCGAGTCCAGAGACTATTTCTCGATATATTTAGAAATTCTAATATAAAATGATAAGAAGAGTTTTGGTGTCCTTTCTATTGCTTTTATTGATTAGATTAGATTTCTCTCGAGTCCAGAAAAACCAGAGAGTTGCAGCCTCCTTCTCACCATCAGTATCGGTTAGAATCGTAAAAAACACGCAACGAAACAGCGGAGCAACGTGTGAAAAAACCGAACCATTCTCGGCGAAGCTTACCGAGAATCGTCAAACGGAATTGCTCGTAGCGCGAGGAAGCGTTCGCGGCGCGTAATTGCGAGAGGGCGGTGGCGGGCCATTGAACGGGCCATTAAACGGCCTGTCCGCGCTCGGTAATTCCGCGTCCAGGGACAATTAAACGCACGACAACGGGAGAAAGTACGGCTGAACGGTGACAGACCGACGACGACGGGGTAAAAGTTGTCGGCGGCTGGTTGTCACGTGCGTGACAAACTCGCGGCGGCCCCTGCGCTTGACATAATTCCGAATCTCGAGAGTTCGGATTCTCCGCGCGGAGACGCATCCGCGTTGGTTAAATGTTATTGTTCCCCATCCGGGGGAGCTTCGAGCTCCTGCTCGCATTCTGCTCGCCGCCCATTGTTCCAACCGCGTTCCACCAAGCACGAAGAAACACGCGAGAACGTTCGGCTGTTCGTGTACCGGGTGTTCACTTGGAATCGCCAGTATTTCAGGCCTCGAAGCCTGCAAAGCCTGCGAATTTTCAGGCGGTCAGGCTTTTAATAATTCCCGGATTCTTCGAGGCGCGAAGAGATTTATTGCCGCAACGGTGAATGGAATTTTCGACGCGCTGATATGAAATTCATGGGAAAAACCGCCGCACGCTAGACTCTGAGTAAAAGATTCAACCCTCCCGCAAAGCTGCACCCCTCCTCTGACGGAAGAAGAACGCGCTGTCAGACACCTTGCATCTATCGCTGTTCTGCAGCGCGATTTATGTTTCATTATTCGTTTAGGTCGAAACGAATGGTCGAATCGCTGACGAAGGCGTCTCTTAAAAGGAACTTCCTCCTCTGTAGATGATCGTTTTGTGTAGAGATGGAGAATAGCTCTCACTTTTGTTTTTTTAACTCAATTTAATTCTTCCATGATTTTTTGACATTGAGGTAGCTCCACATTTTAATTTCAAATTCACCCCGAATTTTCACAGTCGCTTTCTCGTCTCGAGAACTATCACTGAAAGTAATTTTAGCGGGGATAACCCAGAAAATCGGGCCTCTTTAAGTGCAACGCTGATGCAACGAAAATTAGCGATTGGTTGATTTGAGTCACGTGATTCGCGAGGGGGCGTGGGATAGACCTCGAGTAGGAGTGGCATTGTCTGAGCGATCGCGCTTGTAATTTGTTTTCTATCGATTCAAATGTTTGCATATCAATAAAATTTTATGACAAAAAAGTCAGAACAGTTGCTTCTGGGCCTTTCAGTGAGATGAATCGTACTGGAGTACAAGTCATGCAGTTTTTTTTAATTAATATAAACATACTTTTCTCATCAATCTATTATTTTACTACAAACATGTAACATTTTAATATCTTGAAGATATTCTTCGTACTGCCGCTACCTATAAAATCAAATATTGACGAACCAGTATCTAAAAAAACAAGCTCAATTAATTCTCATTAAAAATTCTCAAATTTGTTTTTTAACTAATATAAACATATTTTGTTTCACAACTAATCAATGTATTGTCTCACTATAAAAGTTGTTTTAATATCCTCGTATCCAATGATGTAGGTTATTTTGAACTGAAAACTATGCAAATGAAGCATCAGAGGATTGGACACGGTTTGCACGAAATTTTATATTTTACTTGGCCAAAATCGAGCAAGGTCTCGCACCTTCTCTTCGAACAAAGACGTCTCTCGCCACGGCGAGTATAAATTTTTCCTCGGCAAATCTCTCGCATCATCGCGTCCTATTATCGCGTGACAAAGTTGGATGGAGGTTGGCCATCGTGTTCCAAGACGCGTCGTAGCTTGGAGAAAGTCTATCGTCTTCTCCAAGACAGGCTGTCTGTTGTCGTAGCTGCGAGGCTTTAGCGCCTCTGGCACGCGTGTGCAACTGCAGTTTGTCCGTCACGCGACTGTGTACGAGGCTTTACAGCTCCCGAAGTAACGCGCGTCTATGTAGATACATACGCGACTGTGCATAATGTATGACCGTGAGCACATATCCACCGCGGGCTGTAGTTTCGCGCGCGCTGCCTATGCATCTCTCTCTCGTTCTCGTTTACAACGCCTCCGCTTTTTCTCCTCCTCTTTTCAATACGTACACACCGTCGGTGCTTTTAAAATTGAATCTCGCGCAAAAAGAAAGAAGATCCTCTTGTTGTCTTCTCGCTACGCGATTTTCCGTTTCCGTGGAAACTTTCCGAGGAAAGCCAATTTCGAAGCTCGAAGAGACGTATGTTCTTGTTTTTTTTTTTTGCATCGGTTCTGTTAGGTTCTATTACGTGTCGCACGAAATTTCAAACTCGTGTTCAACGTACGAGCGTTGGTTTTTTTTCAGAAAGTTTGTTACATTCTGCATATATGTTCAGAAAAGGTGATTTTCTTTTTTGTGAATTTTGAATCTCATTCCTTTCTAAAAAAATTTTATTTTAATTTCTACGAATTAATGTCACAGAAACTTTCAGAGTTGAATTGCGAAATTCTCACTCACTCTCGCTATGAGATGACCAGATGTCTCTCGCAGATTTGCAACCTTCCAGACGTTTGAAATTATTCTTGTGTCGGAGAAAATTTTTTATTCAAAGACAAAGTAATTCAGGGTTTGTAAAAACCTCTTCGTATTTATCCCATATTTTGATTAAAGTCAAAAACAACGTATTCCAATTATACAAAATAATAAATAATAATAAATTATACAATAATAAAATAATTATACAAAAATCCGAACGTTTCGTACGACACGATCAAACAATTGCTTTACTCTTAATCGAGAGGCCGATTCAAGTATTTCGAGGATTCGCTTCCTCTCTCTTTTCTGTGCTACAAAAAAATATGAGACACACGAAGCAAAATTCAAAGCGGTACCACGGAAAGATCAATCGAAAATGAAATTTTAACGCGAGCTGATACTTACACTCGAGACTTATACCGTGCAACAATTCTAGAGAATTTTCTTTTATCGCGTTCGTGGTTAATATTCCATAAACAGCATGGAACACGTCGTTTTGCATTCGTGCAAGTTACGGCGCTTTCTTATCGAGCTTCCGCGATAAATATATCGCGAGGGCACGCGAGAGCGTAATAAAAAGAGCAACCGTGAGTCGCGATCTTCTCGTCGGTTTTTAAACTTCGCGGGAACTTTGAATGTCCCCTGTTTTATCGACGGAACGCGTGGAAAATCGGCTGCACGTTTTCGAGATTAAAGTTTAAAGTAAAGATCAAAGTTCAAAACTCACTAAAACTACTAAAGTGGTCGAAGCGACCAGTTTTTTAATTTCTGTTAGACATTAAAAAATACAGGCGTAAAACGGTGTATTTTTAACTTTTTGCGCTCTTTTGTCGAGTGTGATTCGACGTCAGCTTTTGTCAGTCACACTCGACATTTTTAAATTGCCAAAAAAGAGAAAAAAATAATTGAAAAATAACTTTAAATTTAAAATACAAAAGCTTGTACGATCTCCGTTGTATTGTAAAGTTTCTCTATTTTCTCGTTCGACTTCAGTGTCTCCGATGGAAAATTTTACGCTTTAATCGTCGAAAGTTCTAGTATTAAAACATTTTTCATTTTTGTTCGCGAAAGTATACCCTTTCATAAGGGTAGTTATTTTCTTCTCTACTGGAGCAATCTTAATCTCCACGAGCAGGTTATTTTATACAGAACAGCAGATACTACGTAAATGTTACGTGGATAATAATGATATATTAGATTACAGTAATATATAAAATTAAGATTTTCTTACGACTTTTTACAAACGAGTAAATGAAACTGCGATTAAAAAATAACATATTAACTCTAGCGATGTATACCAATCGCGAAAAGGTGGCTTTCTTTTTTTTCTTTGTTTAATGACGAATCTTTTAAAATAAAAATATAAAGAATATACTAACTAGAATATAAAATTAAACATACTAAAATATAAAAAATAAAAAAAAACATACTAGATCAGATATTTATATAGATCGAATTGATAACGAACACTCGGCAAATTTTTGTTTCACGAAACGCTGTTTCGGCCGGATGACGAACTAGCATCGAGGAACTCCAAGAATGACGCGAGAGTATGTGTCGAGAGAAGAATAAAACGAGAAACGCTTGCAAACGAGCTCGTTCCCCTGTGAGCCCGAAGAACACCCTTAATTTTCGTGTAATTGGACTGCTTTCAAAAAGTCACTGCACGCTCGTGTTTACTTGACGCGTTCTCCACGCGGCGCGAGGGAACTTAACCCTTTAAATACGAGCATACATTCATAAATCGCCCCCTCCAAACTTAACTGGACAAACGGCCAATTTGTCGTCTTCATAAATTTTTCATAAATGTGAAATAACAAAGTATTTTTTTTTAGAGATTTAACACTAACGACTAAAGTATAACATTTCTAGCAATTAAAGAAATTAAACTGCAAAGCGCAAGAAAAGGTGCTATAAAAAACACAAGCTTCTTAAGTCACTCGAGTATCTTAAAATGACACTGTCATAAATATATATTGTATATCATATTTTATATTTATTATTTTTAAGAAACATAAATATATTTCCTTGTGATAGAAAATTACAAATTGGTCATTTTGGTAGTTGCAACGTTGAAAGATTTTTCGTAAAGTGTATAAACAAAGGTTTGTACACTCTGTTGTTGCAAAGTTCTTCTGTTTCTTTCGCTTTGACGTCTCCTGTGGAAATTTTATGCTCCAAGGTCCATTAATGTCCATTTGTGCCATCGCGCTCGAGCGGTGCGGAGCGAACAATGCATCGTCCAAACGAGTATTGATAATGTTTTATCGTTATTTCTAATTATTCGTTAATGCACTCCGCTCGTTTGGAGAAATTAACTCCGCAACCATGATGAAGAGACATGCACGAGGCATTCTCTTCGAATTTTCTTGGCCATGTCAAACCTAACCTAAGCATCTCTACCACACAATTCTTATCATTCAAAGAGTAAATTTCAACTTCAAAGACTGAACAAGCTCCCAAAGAACGAAAAACGAAGTCCGTGAAAGAAAAAAATTAGAAAGTCAAATTTTCATTTAATAAAAAATTCATTTCACTGTTAATAACTCATCCTCGAAACCTACCCCCCTAGAAAATCGATTGGGAACCCCGCTTTGGGAAGTTTCGACAGTCGAACGATTCAAAATACAATGAGTTCAGTGAATTCGACTGATTTCACGCGCGACTGCGTGCGCGCATAAAGCGATACTAGCCGAGTCACTAGTTAGGCGGGAGTTTTCTGAATCGGACCAAGATTAATGTACCCGATGGGGGAGGGGAGGGGGGGGGTTAGGATGAACGGACGTGCATTGTTGCGCCACGCGCGGTGATTAGTCAGACAATGCGCGGTGTCTGGTCGCGGATTCGGTATTTATCCGCGGTCTCTTCTGTTCGGTGTATAACCATAACCCGGGCGATAATTAATTTCCCGTTTAAATAAGCCCATTGGGTGGCGGCCGCCTAATTAATCAGGCTTCCTCCTCCTGCGCGAACGACGCTAACGAACTCCGCAGTGTGTCACTGATGCACTTCGAAACGTCCGCAGAGATAATCGGCTTGAAAAGTAATTGTAGTTGCGTGTCCCCATCGCCGCGATTAATGGACACGTCGTACAATTAACGCGACAGCCGCGTCACTGTCGCGTTTTAATCAGAGACGCGGCTGTTCTCCTCCTTCTCCTCGAAGAAGACTATTTGCTACACTCGAGTCTCCCCTGAAATCGAATTTATGGCTGAGTAACCGACAGAGGATAACAGAGCTCGCTAAAATTTCAATAGAAATTGAATGGTCGCGTCGCGATCCTTGTGAATCTAGGGAATTTTTCTAGGGACAACTCTCTTCGAGAGAAGTGGAAAAAGAATTAATATAAAAAACTGCACGACTTGTACCCCAGTACGATTCGTCTCACTGAAAGGCCCAGAAGCAACTATTCTGACTAGGAAACAAACACGACCTTTTTGCCATAAAATTTTATCGATATGCAAACATTTGAAACTATACAAAACGAATTACAGGCGCGGATCGCTCAGTTCCAGACAACGTCACTCCTACTCGGGATCCACGCCCTCTCGCGAATCACGTGACCCAAATCAACCAACCGCTAATTTTCGTTGCATCATCGTTGCACCTGAAGAGGCCCGATTTTCTGGGTCACCCCCGCTAAAGTCACTTTCAGTGATAAAAAGAAAAGAAAGAAAGAGAAAAAAGATAACAGAAGGAAACGCAGAGTGGTTACGGACGAGATATTTGGAAAATCCTCCGAAACGCGGTACGAGAAGCACGGAAGTGTCTCCTCGGTGGAAACACAGTGGCCGAGCTCGCTGTTGAATAATTCGCTTGGCGGGCTTGCCTACCAGGCCCGGTGATCCCGATTCTTGGCTGAGAAGTCGCGTTTAAAATTTCAAAATTCGGAATAGCCAGCCGCCGCACGAGCCAGGAGTCTCGCGTCAGATAAATTTTAGAGCTCGCGATTCCCCGCGCCTCCGCGTCGTCGAACTTTCTTGGAAGCTCGTTAATTTCCAAACGTTCGTGCCCCTCGCCGCGAAATTTCAATGTCCTCGAATATTCCCGCGTTGATTAACCTCTTTGGGACGTCTCTTCACCCGAAATTCAACGCCACCATCCGATAGGTCGTTGCAATTACATTATAATCCCCTGGGGAACGAGCTTTCTCCCCCTCTGTCAGAAATTTCACAAACTTTCCTTGCCTTTTAATTATTCCAGTCTTATCCCTTCTGTGCCTAGTCAGAACAAAGAAAAATCAATCAAGATCGAAATAGTTGTTATTAAAAAAAAAAAAAAAAGTTATATACAAGCACATATTTTTGTATTATGTACAAGTCATTTATTTTTATATACAAGCCACTTATTTACGTATATAAAAATTATATCATAAGCCAACGATTAACAGTCAAAATTGGAAAAAGCGGCCAAACGAGAAATTTACTCTCCGAAAAGCAAACGAAGAGCGCCCGAAGGTGATCGAGTTATCTACACACGTGCGAGCTTCGTCGGCTCTGTGTATAATTTTGCAATAAACATCTCTCGCGCACATTTTCAGACCGGCAGCAAATTTCGCCAGGGTATAATCGCGACAATCGCGTGTCTCGGTTACGGCGCGTTAATGAAATTTCCGGATATTTCATACGATACGAATTTGCGTGTTCGTTTTCATACGAACACGCGCGTTATCGCGTTTTTCCGCGATTGACGTTCGTTAGCTGGCCTGGCTTGTCAACGAATCGCGACAATTACGCCGAGCCATTAAACGACCGAATCCAATTAACCAGCTTTGATATTCATAATAGGATCGCGGATAAACGATCCGGGGGGGGTGACACCGCGTCCTTTTAAAGCGTTGCGACTCCCCCCTCCTTCATCCCCCCTCCTTCACTCCCCCCCCCCTAAGCGGGTTGGTTGTCGCGGCATTTGTGAAAGCACTCTCTCCCGTCAAGACTCCCCCCCTCCCTTCCTTCTTTCGTTGCTCCTTCAATTGCCAACTTGCGCGTTATCGTTGCCCCCCCCCTTCCCCCCTCTCCGCCCTATTGTACGTCGCGACTTTGCTTTTATACGTTCCGGCAGATAGCGGAGCAAGTTTCGTAGCCAGGCGCACAACAACCTCCCTCTGGTCGTTTCTTCCGCATTTGGGGGAACTTTCCCCCGAGGCGGACGCGTTTCGCGTTTCTTAAACGGCAAGTTTGCCCGTGCGACTGGCCGACGAAGCGACGCTCGTCGCGGGAGATTCGACCGCGACGACAAATCGGGGCTGATCGATCAACGACAGCGACACGGGTCATTGTTTACAGAAAGTTGTTTGTGGGAAATTGAAAGGGTGAAATTGAAAAGGAGAAGGGGATAGAGGTCTGTTTGCACTGTCGAGTGGGCTGAGTAGAACGCATGCATCGTTGCGGTCGTTATATTGTTTTTAATTATTCGTTAACGTATAGAGTGAAAAATGTGTGACTGTGTGTAGGCATTGAGCGAAACCATAAGCGAAAATTAAAATACGAAAATAGTGTTGAAAAGGAATGAATAAGGGTTGTCCAAATTTGTTAAGTCGTGCTACATGGAAACTGTGTCATTAGAATTTATGATTATTCGTTAATATATACAGTGAAAAATATAATTGTACTAATGACAATGAAAAATTGTCAATAATTTAAGTTGATGTAACTTTATAGAAAAAAAAAAAAAAGGAACGATCCATTTGATCTCGTTTTTTAAAGTTTTTTTCGGAGATTTTTCATTATACATCGCGATTTTTTTCTTGAAAATTGTGAAAGAGTGAATAAGAGTAAGAACGTGAAAAATTTTTCGCTCGACTGGACCATCATTTGAAAAACATTAACTCCGCAACCATGCCAACGAGGCTTGCGCGAGCAAATCGTATTTGATTTATTGACAACGAATTTTCAAAGAACTCGTTCAGGCTATTGAAAAGTGAAAAGTAAACAAAAAAAAAAATCTTGCATCGCGATCCACTGATTGATTGCGCACACAGAATGAGTGCTCCTTTTATATTTTACGATTGAATGGGTCAATGACTCTTTTTGTAGCAGTGGTTTTCGACCTTTTCTCTCTCTCTTAGATTAGGCTTTCCATTTATGAGTATTTCCCTCTCCATTCGTTCTTCAAAAAAGTTCGTTTGTTTTAAAATTTTCTTAGACTAAATAATCAAACGACTCAAACTAACCTAATGACATTTATGAATTTTTATTTTTGATTTTACATTTTATATTTTGAAATTTATTTCAATTTTTTATAACAGCAGCCCAACGTGAGATCAGAACAACTGAAAACAGCATTAAAGTAATTTTTACTCGCATTGACTTTTCTTAAAAGTTTCCTACTGTTTTCGTAAAGGAACCTTAGGAATTTTATACGCAAAGTTTAGCGTTAAAATGACAAATGAAACGTCATTTTAACGAAATTTATTCGTCCGTCGTGTGACAAACGTTCGTTCCCCGAAGGATGACGGAAAAAAAAAAGACCACGTGGCAAATGGTTTACTATACCGGACGTGTAAGCGTGTTCGATAACGTTTCGAGAGGAAAGTGGCCTCTGCGTTGAATATCGAAAGCTGTCACCCGAGCGTAAAAAGTCCGCGACCGACTCTGTCCGTCCCGGAAAGGGACGCTCTCTCGTAGTATGGATTTATCAATCCGTACAAGCGATAGCCACCTACGTGAAACGCCTGCCGTCTAACGAATATTCTCTTCGTCCCCGATCCCGCCCACGTCGCTCGAGCAAACCCAAGTCCAACTTCTCCCTCTTCGGAGTCCGCGAATCAACGACATGCGTTATTTCGTCTCGTTCGTAGCTAGCTAGCCAGCCTCTCCGTAAGTTTTACCGAGGTCACGATTATGCAAATGGGTACATTAGCATGGAACATCCATGATAATCCGCGATTCGAAAGTGGTGGAATATCTGGCCAGATAAATCCGGCAGAATTTGCAATAATCGTGGATGTCTGGCGAAGGGGGGCAAGGGAGAAGGGGATGGAGTTAGGCGACAACACGACCCTCCCCCCACGCGTCGGTCGTATCGATTTTCCAAGCAAAATTGGATCGTTGAAACGCGCGAACAACGCGCTGTCCACCGGAACTGACATCGATACCACCCGAAGAGACTAATTCCACGTGCAATCTGATACAGTCATGGAGATTTGTGTATGTATCTGCCGGTCGAGAGTTTAAGAAGCATCAAGTTGCACTGATTTTGGAACTCGTGTTTTCATTTGAAACATTTTGGGTATCTCGATATTTCGATTTTTAACTTTGGCAGCTACAGTAAAGAAAACAATTTGTATGTACACGTGTATTGTGGCCTCGACACTCTCGACGCAATGGAGAAATCAGCGCAGTGGTGGGGATAGCGCTAGCGAGAAGAGTGGGGGTAACGGCCGCCAGTTAGCCACGTCTGTTTCAAAATCGGACCAAACAGATTGTTACATGATTTTCTTTTACGAAGAAACGTAACGATTTAAAGTATCGACAATCTTTTATCATTATGCCCTTGCATAACTCTATTCTCAAGTACCAATTTTCTGCGACGAACCTCTCGACAATTATATCAAAACCGCGAAACGAGAGGATTTGTAGTATTTGTAGTATGTCCAACAGATATCTCTTCTTCGATCGTCGAACGAATTCCCCGTAATAAATAACGACGGTTCGACAAATTGATAAATGAATCCGAAATCGTTCGATCGAAAACGCCGTACGATTTGTTCGACCGGTTCCAATCGGTTGAAAGAGCTCGCGCTCCCTCTCTTTTCCCACGAGCCAGAGCGCAAAGTAAATGCGACTCCTTTCAATTCGACCTTCCATTCGACGATCCTCGTCGTAGTTTTTCATGTTTATCCCAGGTCGTGCCGGTCTCGCCTCCTTCGTTTCGTCGAGACTGCTTCTCTCTCAGATTTATGATCTTAGATCGCACGAAACAGTCCGCTTTCTACGACTGTAATCTTGAGATACCCTTGCTTCCTACCTTCTGCTTGAATACTCTTGTTCCTTAATACACATTGGCGCGTGTGGCTGCGTCGATTCAATTATCGTCTCGAATTCTAAACGATTCTGTCGTCATCGTGCTTTTTAAGATTGCACCGGAGGCACAAAAGTTAATCAACGATTACCGATTCCAACTTTAATTTTTGTTAATCGTAAATAATGATTAAATATCTAATTTAGTCGTTAATTGTGACGACGCGATCAAACACATTTCAATCGTCAATTGTGATTAACAATTAAATTCTTACTTCGATCGTGAATCGTTATTTATTATAACGATTAAGTTCCCTTTCGAATTTTGATCGTCGGTTGGACACCGTTAACGATTAATTGCTGAAATTCTTTAGAATTGTTTTGTAATTCTATTAATTTATTCAATTGATCGCCGATTTTTCAACGATTAATTCTTTTTAATTAGCAACTGACGATTAATTTTATCTATTGATTAAATTGGTCGCCGATTTTTCAACTACAATTTCCTTCTAATCAACGACCGATGATTAATCCTACTTTTCACCTGATTGATTAAATCAGTCACCGATCTTCCAATTATAATTTCCTCCAATCAACGTCTGACGGCTAATTCTATTTATCAATTTAAATCGACCGCCGATCTTTCAACTATAATTTCCTTTAATCAACGATTGATGATTAATTTTATTTGTTAAATCGGTGGTCGATTTTTCGACGATTGGCCAACTCTGTCCCGCAAGATCTACCGATCGATCGTTCTTCGACAATCTCGCCGTGTTCTACTCGACGTTCGCTCAGATCATCAGTGTTCAAACCATCTCCTTTCGGTTATCAGATTCCCTTTATACCTACGCTTTGCAATCAAGGTTCGCTACCTCGTCTCATGCTCGAAATTAACAGGAAACCTTCGTTGGAACACGTTCGAACGAGGAAGCGACGCCGAATTCGCGCAAACAGTGGATCCCCTTCGCTGTTTATCTGTCTGATTGCGTAAGTTTCAACGACGAGTCGCACTTTGCACAACGATAGTCATCTGATCAAACACTTTGTAAATTATGCCGAATCTCGATATTTAGTCCCCCACGTGACGTGTCTGTATTCGAATATGTGTGCGTGAAAGTTGCAAAAACATAATTCGTCGATGTCAACTTGTCTTCACAACTTATCTTCTTTATTCTTTATTCTCAATTCTTTATTCTTTTACAAAATCTATTATTATATATTTGTTATTTATACAGTGCATTATACATTGCTTATTATATATATATATAATATTATATATTATAGATTATATATATCATACACTATCTTTGATTTTGTCTTTTTAACTCGCTGTGCCTTATTACTTCGACGCTTGCTTTTATCCTTTTGTTTCCTTTATATCCCTAGTATATCCCTAGTATATCCCTAGCGACGAAACTGGCGCGAGAAAATATGTTTTTCAAGAGAATGTTTTCCAATAGAACGCGTAGGCAGACATTTAATATCAGAGTCGAATAAAAGGGCAGTTTTAGCACGCGACGTGAAATTGATTATTGAATTTTAATAAAAGAACCAAGTCGAAGTAAGGAAGGTTGATAGGAGATATATTCCCGCGTGATTTATGGGTTGAAAGCGCCGAACAAAAGGAGGGGCGGGAGGGGAAGAGGAGAACCCTTTGGAAGCGAGGAGCGGATCCACCCAATCGTCGATTTACGGCGGATCCGAAATCGACGATTTATTCACCGATCCTATATATGGATGCGCGTCACGCGGAAGATTCGGAACGCGGACGTTCGAAATCATTGCCGAAAACCATGGAAAATTATGACCCGGCCGAAAGTGTCGCTCGTAAATTTCGGAACGCGCAATCAAGGGAGAAGGCTGGCAGGATGAAGAGGTGTGCAACCTACTGCATGCTGAACGTACATACACAGCACCACGAAAGTATTTAAAACATGATATACGTGCGAATGGAAATGAACACGGAATCTCCAGGATAATAGATAGATTTTTAAATGTGTGATGCATGGGGGCTACGTGCGAGGGTTGTGCGTATTAATTTCATTCAAATCGGCCAACGTGAGGGAGAATATACAACTGATGCAAAATCTATGTGAATCCTTCGTGTTAACAATTGTTATCAATAATTATTACGACAATAGGATACATATATATATTATTGTGTATTTTGTGTTATATTATAATATTAATCGTATAATATATATCGTATAATCCACAATAAGTGCTGAATATTAAAAATAAATCAATAAATTTTCAAAGGTTTCAAATTTTCAGTGTCCTCGAAAACGAAGCATCTTGCAGAAAAATTTTACTCCAATAATAATCTTCTGTTAATTATTCTCGTATTATTCTGTTTATTCTACTAGAATTAACTAAATTCAAGTATATTTGATAAATTTTCAAACTCGAGAACGAGGTGTCATCTGGAAAAATTTCACTCTTTTCTTCTCGATTTATTTTTACACGTGGCCGATCGTATTACGATTTTTAGGAGAGAACTTCTATATATCACTTCCACGTATGCTAACGCAGATAAAGTAGGAAATGTTGCTCCCAATTCATTATTAATTTGTACAGTTTGATAAATAATAATATAATATATTATTAATGTATTATAATATTATTAATAATATTATAATATTATTAATATATTATAATATAACAATAACAATCCATTATTAATTTTCACAGTTTGATAAAATTCAAATGTCGTTCGTTGTTGCTGCAAATTGGATGACCAAGCTTTCTCATCAATGTCAGCTCACAATCAATGCCAATAATGCTCTCTCTTCAAACCTATTCAAAATTCATTCTATTCTTGTCAAAGTAATCCTTACTCATAAAAGAAAAAATTCAATCTTCTTTCCGCGATGAATCAAAATTAGAAAAAGGTGGATAACAGTCCTTAGACATCAGGCAGATAATAGTTTTTCTTCCGTCAATCCTATGCGATTCTTAACCTCTTGCCACGCACGTCAAGAATTTTTTGTCCCAAAATTGCAATATTTTCTCAGTTTTAAGTATATTTAAGTATAACCCAGGCAAAACAAATAATAAATTTATCACTTCTCAATAATTTCTATCCAGTGATATCATACCGACGAGTTCAAAAGAAAAAGAAAGCGACGAGTTATTGTATACGGTTCGGTCACTCGTTATGGTCCGCAATCAGTTGCCAGCGCAAGTGATTAAATCCAGTAACAATTGAAGAGTGAAATCGGTAGCAATTGAATGAGCCTCAGAGATTATAAAGAGGTTATTCCTTTACATGAAATCCAACAAAAGTATCGGAGCATTTATGCGAGCGCTGATGTACACGTAGCAGCTCGGTAGACTTACTATTAGGGAGAAATCGCGTGCCTCCTTTTCTTCTAGAATTGCACCGCGAAAATTGGCTGGAGAAAGAGACTGTAGAAAGTGCTGGAGAATCACGAGGAACCGGGTTGGAGTCTGGGTTGGATCTCTGTTCCATTTTCGGTCCATGGTCGTTATTTTTAAATTCCACGACAAGGCGTGCGGCTGGGAGGGAGAACAGTTTTAACCGCCTTCGAATAGAGATTTAAATTACTGTAATCTCGAATGTAAATTGTGTCGTTAAGTATAGACGCGGGGCGCGCAACGAAGCTGGAATTTCTATGTGAAACGCGCGGACTTCCTTATACCGTATCCGCGAGATATAATTTCGGACGATTTTGGCAATCGTGGCACGAATCGACGAGAGTCACGATCGTACATGTATATACAGTGATTCTCAGATCAATAGAAATACAAGGGAATACATTCCGAAATTTGTAATAACAACAAAAATCTGTATAGATTTTGCACTGCAAATTAACTTTCTTGCACTGTAGATTTTTGACCCTTTCGTAGATCACATTTCACTCTTTGACGAAATCAAATTCACCCCTTTTGCAAGTCAAGTTTTCCTACAAATTTGTTGTGCCAATAAATAATAAAAATAAAATCCAAAAAGTTGTTATTCTAAAAGAAAGACTTTGTTGCTAAACCGAGGTTCGAGGCTCGATATTTCTCGAAATAGGATAAATTTTAGGATCAGATAGTATTTGTAACAGATAGCAGAACACTGAGAAATATTAAACGAGGGACTCTATAAATCGTACGCGTTTACATTTCGAAAGGCAGATATGGAAATTCTCGTTCTTTTTCCTCTTCTCTGTCTGTCGAGCAAGATCTAAGAGAACTCGTCGTGGATTCCCCTTTGTTATGCATGGGCACTGATCGGGTATTCATCCACCACCCCATTTCCAAAAGCTGCTCCCTCTCTCTCTCTCTCTCTCTCTCTCTCCACGTAGATATTTCTGTACTACACAGAACTGTGCGCGACACACGCGATGAAAGACAGTTTCGAAGCGTCATAACGATGCCTCGACGCTCATTAAAAGTCTTTCGAACGGGGACGTTTGGTCGGCGGAACGTCAATGGCGCGGAAACTTGGCCGAAAAGTCAAAGGTCCTCGATGGAGGCGCAGAGGGCTGTGTCTGTCTTTCAACTCGTTCCCAACTCGAGCTCGAACTCGGAACTCATTATGCCTCCTCTCTCTCTCTCTCTCCCTTTTTCTCGCCACATCGGTAATTCGCGCAATTTACATGCGGCGCGAGCTTTACCGCCGCGTATCTCGACTCGAGAGAGTCTCAACAGTTGCCTTTTAACGCTTTCGTAATGGAGAGCGGTCTGTCGAGAGACGTCTTGGAGACAGGTGCGAACGTTCCCCCCTCTTTTCCTCAACGTGATGTATTTTTGGATAAATGTTCCAGAGAATATCAGCTTAAATTATTTCTTAGGTCGTTCAATAAGCTTTTATAGTTGAACTGCTATTTAATTTTGAAAAGGTATTCAAGAGTGAAAGATCATTGAATAATTTCTTCACACGTTTTTTCTCAACGTCTAGGTTATTTCGTTAGGTTCGTCGCCTTTAGGTCTATCAAGTCAAATAAACTTTTACACTTTCCGCGCAAGCGAAATGATCGAAATGATTAATTTCAAGCCGTCGAATTTAATCTTGGAAAGATATTCAAAAGTGAAAGTGATCGCGAATATTCCAGATTAATAACATTCAAGAATTTTCAGTGTTCTAATATCCACTGTATTATAAATTTGGTCTATTAAAATTCATCCTACTTTGAAAAGATCTTTGATAAAAATCGCGTTAAAAATTCTCTTTCGTTTGGAAGGAAGTCGAAATTTGGAAAAACTGGCCTACTCCGCAATATCGCTTTCGCAATATCGTTTCTGAACGCTCTTCGAGTTGTTTGCATTGGAAACTCGAGAACAACGATTTCCCTCAACTCTCTTCCGAATCGAATGGATTTCGACGAAACGAAACGAAGCGAAACGAAACGAGACGAGATAAGTATACTTCTCTGTGCGTTCGGCATCGGCGCTGGTGACACGGAATTCTTGCGAAATCGATTCGAGTGGGAAGAAAATCCCGGGATTTGAGCGACGATGATAACAAAACGGCGATGGTGATGCAAAATGCAAAGGGACACGATGAGAGAGAGAGAGAGAGAGAGAGAGTATCGAGAGGCGTTTGAACGAATAAAAAAAGACACGGAGGCCGTAAGTGGGCCAATAGGGGGGCGGGAAACCCGTGAAATGCGGCGTGTTACCACCCCCTCGTCGCCCCCTCCGGCAACCCCGTTCACTTCTCAAGTGCTAAACACCCTCGTATCTCCTTTCTTTCAGCCTTTCCACGTAAAAACGCAAACACGCCTGTTTGTCTCTGAAAATCGTGTAACTTTTCATCGAGAGCGACGGGGAAAACGTTTTTGGCTCTGATTCGATCGTATCGCGTGTATATTTCCGCTGAGAGGCCTTAGGACCGGTATCGCGTCTGTTTCAAAAAGTTGAAAGAGCTGAAAAATTATGCTAATTATACACGTCGGAGCTGTTAAATTGGATGACGCTTGTTAACTTTGTTTGAAAATTGGAAGAATTGAAAAATTGAAAAGTTATAATAATCATACCCTGCGGAACTGGATTAAATTGGATGGCACTTTATCGACAAGAATAGGTCTGTCATGTGTTGACAATCGCATTGCGTGCAATTAACAGATCTTGTTGTCTGTCAATTTTTTTAGCAAGAGTAAAAAAGTATACTGAATCTTTTACTAACGTTATTTTCGAATGCTATTAATTTAGACACAAACACGAATTTCCTTCACCTCTATGAATACACGCGCAATTAAAAAACACCATCATCTATAATACAATAAATACTATAAAGCACAATTAAAGAAGTTAATAATTTCTGTATCTCTGCTAAGCTTCCGAAAAACGTGAAAAAAATTTTAAACTAACTTGACGAAGCCGTTGCTGTCAGTTTTTACATCCTCCGGCAAGAATGAAAATTTGCTTCACAAAACGCACGAGTTCCGAAGGTTAAGAATAAAAGATATCCTAAGATTTTTGAACGAGAGTCTTTCAAGATCGTTGAACTGTTATTAACCCACGATCCCTGTTTCGTTCGCCAGAAAGAATCGTTCTTTCACGACGAGTTACAAGTTACAAATTACCTACTTCAACTCAGAACCTAGATCCCTCGAAAAACCATCCTACTCGGCCCGTTTCATTACCTCTCGACTCGGCTCGACTCGAAAGGAACTTGGAAAAATGGCCGCGCGACTCGAGTTGCTAATGCAAACAACTCGAGGGAAGAGGGCTGGCAAGCGAGGGCGATATAAACGTCTATCGAGAGATCGTCTATCGGGGAGGGTGCTTCCCTCGGCAAGGGCAAACGTCTCTCGACTTTTCACCGCGGTTTTTCGTCTCTTGAAGGAACGGAGGTCGTTTGTCTCGAACGAGGAGGGAGAACGAAAATTTTATCTCGCGGGGCGAGCACGTTTCGTGTTTCGTGTTTCGTGTGCCATCGTCGTCGCCATTTCACCCTTCCAACCACCCACCCACCTCCCGCCAACCCTCGAAAAACAGCGAAGGGAAAGGCTTCGTAGAACGCGGCGCAACGGAAATAAAACGAATCACCGCGTTTCCGCGTCTCCAGCCTGCCCCTCGCAATTTATACGAACCCGTGAAATTCCCCGGATATTTTGTAAAACCCACTCTCTTTCTCTCTCTCGCGTTCAGGGCGTTTCCTTCGATAACGCTTCGTCCGGTTGAAACGCCCGTGTCCCTGGGACCAGCTTGTCCCCGCTAAATGAGAAAGCGTGTCTCCTTCTTTGATCCAATTTAACCAAACACCCGGACTCCTCCTCGTATTTTTACTTTAATTCCACGCTGAATGAAACCGGCGCGCGTATTAGGGAGGTACTAACGGAACGAAGGGTTTTGGACTCTAACGCGAGCTGGTTTCCCCTTCTTCCTTTCGTTGCATCTTTTTGGCTTTACATCTTATATCGCGATAATTTAGAAAAAGAAACGAAAATTTGGACTGCTCTTTTTTTGATTTAATTGCTCGCCAAATGTGAAAAAACATGTTTCTCAAAAGAAGAAAATCCTTCTCCAAACCGTTAGAACGTCGATCCCAAAGTAAAGAAGAAAGAAAATGAATTTAAAATTTAAAAAAAGGAACGAAAAATTTTCTCTACAGAACTTTCACTAGTTGTGAGATACTCCCATTATTTCACTTAAAATAGCCAAGATGAAAAATACTGAAAATGTTTTAGAACAGGCAGATAAAACGGGACGCGTTAAACGTGCGAAATATTATTGAAAATAATGAGAACGTTGGTTAAAACGTGCGTTTGTTGAAATATAAATTTACGTGGCTGTTAAAAGATTTATTCGTGAATTTAAATTGGCGCTGCAGTATTTAGTTAATACGTATTTTTGTATGCAAAGCGAAGTTAAAAATTCTTGCAGTTCTTGGTAACGGTGTGTAAGCGTGTTGTATATAACTTTCCATATATGTATTTTTCTGTCAATACTTCCTGTCAAGTGAAAATCCGATAAAAGGGAATCGAGTATCGATTTTTTTTTTATTACATTATTCTTTATTCAGATCAAAATTAATATGTTTTTCTTTTGTTTTGCTACCATTTCATTCGTTATTGACGATAAACTTTGCGCAAATATTGTTTTATTAATAAAATAAAGCTCTCGAACGGTACATTTCAAAATACAATCTTGCCAGAAACGTCATTGTCTCTGACAATGACTCTTCAATTGAAAGAATGACGACGAACAAAAGTATTATAATCAATGCAGAGAATATTTTTATAGAATATTTTTTGAGAAATTTGACTCTCTCGTGTCGTAACAGTGCAATTTGAGCGTTTTTATAATTATATAATTTTATAATTTTATTTCGGATAGCGAAAGAGTCAAATGACAAACGTAAAAAGAAAGTGTAATTTTAATTTAAACATTTGTCTCGGTTTGATTAATATTATATAATGGTGGAACGTCGATTATCTGAACGCCAATTATCTGAAACGTCGATCATTCAAATTCCAATTATCCGAACTGCAGGACGAGTCACCTAATTATGTAACTATACATTTTACACGTAATTATATTATATAACATAATTATGTAACATGTAGTTTAATCATATATCGTTAACGTTTATATTTTAGGACGCCTCGTCCTCGTTTATTTAAACTTCATTTAATGCCACGAGTATTAAAAGAAAAGGATTAAGAGATAAATCAATTAAAAAACAAAGCAAAAATACGTCTAATTTAGTCACAGAATGCAATGTTAGAAAATGTACAATTAGATTATTAAGAGTACTGAACCAATATTGTTAAAATTTCAAAGATAAGTTAGGTTATGTTAAAAAATGTACAATTAGATTATTAAGAGTACTGAACCAATATTGTTAAAATTTCAAAGATAAGTTAGGTTATGTTAAAAAATGTATAATCAATATTATAAAATTAAGTTAGGTTATGTTAGAAAATTTATAATTAGCGATAAAATTTCAAAGATAAGTTAGGTTATGTTAAAAAATATATAATCAATATTATAAGTTAGGTTAGAAAATTAGCGATATTAAGAAAAGTGAACCAATATTATTAAAATTTCAACTTAGACAATGAGAAGAATTTCTCTCTCTCATCTCTGCAGAAGCTTGAAAACAGCAAACGGTGATAAAGTGGATATACGACATGCAAGTGGATCTTGTCCAAGAGAAAGAGAGTTCTCTTGCTTCAAGAGGAAGCTTTTAAACTACACACCGAGGTGGAAGTTCTAAAGCTGATCTACCAATTCTTACGTACATGTTCTTTGAAAACTATTTAATTTCCAGTTGATTTATGACACGTATGACGTAGTCATATTTGACTATCTTCGAAATTGATTACACCCAAAAACCATTGGTTTGTCTGTCAATTAGTTCCGCCGTATCGATCATTTCTTCTCTCAGTTGTGTCAATCTGTCAACTCGTGACACGCTCTTCGCAAGCTCGTCGCTTTCGCGGAGAAACGAAATCGAAACGGACGCGATTTTGTTTCTGCAACGGAGAAAAAGGCAAGTTGAGCGATGGCTGAAAGTGGCTTGCACTTGGCGATTGTTCTTTCGTGACTTTCGACCACTTGTGTTGTCGAGGTCTGTGCAGAACAAAGTTCGCGGGTGCGCGAAAGAGAAGAGGAATTAACGGGCTCGTAAAATGCGAGATCGTGCGTGAAAGCGGCCTTATTATCGCTGCTTAGTGGCCTCGATTCTCGCGATTTCTTCCCCAACGCCTTTTCACAAAAGAACGTTCGCTTGGTCGGGAACGATGAATGACGAAAGAGAAACTCGAAAACTCGCGTATTTTTCCAAGTAAGACGGAGCTAAGTTCCTAGAAACTTAGACCTTAAACTTCGCGCGGAATAACGTTACTCTTAGATTTTAGTAAAGCGAAAGAATGAAGCAATATCGAAAGTATTCTCTGTTGTCTCTGTTTTTAAACTGTCAGATTTATTACTTTGTAAAAAAAGTTTTATGAAGCTTTTTTAGAGTACGAAGCCTTCACTTTGACAGCTTTAAATTAGTTTTACATCGTGTAAGAAAATTGTCGAAATTCAGACGCACCTGAAAATGTTAAAAAATTTTTCTCTTGACCTAACCTACAATTTTCTTGAAGATCGGAGTCTCCTTTTTACAACGACCTCTTAAAACTTGCTGCACTTTTCTCTCGTCATTTTATTGAATTTTAAACATCAGGGTCAGAATGTTTAAATGGCAGAATACTTGAATTTCTTTAATGTTTGCCACTTAACTCTGATGTTCAAGATCCAATAAAATGGCGGTCAAATAACAAATTTTAAAAGGTTGGTCTAAAGAGAAAACTTCAATCTTCAAGATTATTATAGATCTAGTCACGAAAGAAAATTTTTCAGTGATTTCGAAGGCAATTGACAATTTCGACAGCAAAACTGTTTTTTCTTTTCCATCTGTTACATGATGTCAAAACGATTTTTAGGAAAAGAAAAGAATTTGCAGTAGGTAAAGTGGAGATCTTACGCTTTAAAACGAAAAAAATTCGACTGTCGTACGATTTTGTTTATAACGTCGATCATATTTCAGGTTTAAAACTGAGAATAAAATTCTACAATAATATTATAAAGAATATTTAAATTAATTAACGAGTCGAATAATTTTCTTTTCTTTTAGTAGATAAAAAAATCGTGCAAACATGTATCTACTGTTCATCACGTATGTCATTAATCTGTTTCTAAACACGCGATGGCTCAAAAATTTCTCACAGCTGCAAGAAACAGATCGAAAATTCCACCAACACGAGAAACACTCCGTCTTATCCTACAGTTTCGGAAGTGGTTGCTCGAAATAAATTTCAGAAGTAGCTTGGGAACGAGTTTCCAAGACTGGGAATTTAAAAAAAAAAGAAGAAGAAGAAAAAGAACCAAGAGAAGCGGCGAAGTAGAACGAGTCGGTCATAAGTCAGACTCGTAGGCCGCTCTTCAAATTGCGGCGTTTACAATCGGCGAACACTTTCCGTCGATAATTTATCGACAGTGGTTGACTGGTAGCATTCGATGCCCTGGTCAGCTTTCAAGTTAACCTCACTTTCTAGTTAACTTACTCGATCTCCTCGTCACGTGTCTTCCCATCAAAGTTGCAAAGATTCTTTCTTTCTCTTTTTATCGGCTCTTTTCATCGTTGCTTTATTTACGTGCCATTATCGAGCCCGACTTCTCCATTTGTTCTTTGTGTCGCACCTGTGACCGATCGATTCTGGTTTTCCACTACAAATTGCGAAGGATTAACGCCGTTCTCTGCGGGATCGATCAACGAGAGAGAACCAATCTATTTCTTTCCATCGCGGGACTGCGACGTTTAATTCAGACAGTTTATTTATTAGCGCTCTTTAACGGGCACTTGGAAGTTTCAGGGGAACGAGCTTAAGGATAGCCACGAATTAGCAAGCGTTTATAAGCCAAGAAAGAGAGGGGGAAGAGAGAACAGCCATTGACTTTGAAATTAACAAGAAGTAGCTCGCCGCTTAAGTTTGGAATTTAAAAAACAAACAAGCTTCTCGCAGGCGTGACACTTCGCGGAAAGTCGGTCTCTTAGAAAAACGGAAAAAACCATAATTTAAAAAAAGAAGAAAAAAATACTACTTTCGAAGTCTTGCAAACTGACGAGCAACGAAGAAGCAGCTTCGACGTTCGAATTGCATTTGACGGGGAAAAGAAAGAAAGCCTTGTACTGCCGCGTTAATTCAAACGGTCGTACTTGGTTTGATAAAGGACTTTAGAAAACAGACTTTCAATATTTAACAATCAGATATCGATTCCACATACGTCCGAGATATAACCTCAATTTCAATGCGGTTTAAGGTTTTCTTATAATAACAGCACGACTGTACCAATGACAATGAAAAATCGTCGATAATTCAAACTGACGTAACTTCGTAAAGGAAAGGAAAAAAGAAGAAAATCGTGCAACGATCCACTTGGTCTCGTTTTAAAGTATCAAACTCGTACTTTGACGGTCGTTCTTCTCGAAACTTGACTTTACATCAGGTAAGAGCAGGTGAGGAACTGAGGATATTTTATCTCTGTCCCTTCTTATTCAATTCCTTTTCTTTCTCCTCCTTTTACGTACAATGTCTTCGTCTTGTTACTTTCTTTCTTTTTCTCTTTTCTTTTTTTTTCTGTGTAAGAAGAAGAATATTTTCGCCGCCTGTTTTTGAACAGAGATAAACTATTTTTGCGCTACTTGCGTTGTTGGTGACTCGATTTAACGCGAATTTAACACGGCAGCGTAGATCTCGCGTTTAAAAGTATATCGATTGTACAGGGTGGGCCAAAAATCACTTATTACTGAAACAAATCCGTAACTTTTTTTATTACTTTTGTATTAATTTCCGAACGCTCTGGCTTGAAAGAAATAATTTTTCAAACATTGTGTTTGAACCCAAATTTAATTTGAAATTAATAGAATTGATTTTTTCTTATATTTCGATATTTTATTTTAAAACAAAATAAATGAGAAGAAACTTTTGGCTCCATAGGATGTTTCAAAGAACGACTAGATCTTCGTTTTTCCATTTATTTCGGCGAAATTGCTGAAAAGTAGAGCTGCTCCTTTTTGCAGTTACTTCTAATCAAGCAAATTGCTCGCGAAGTGCTTTCGCGAACCTCGCGTGGCGAATCGCACTCTTGGAAAAACGGATCGCGTGAGCGTGATCGCGAAAGCGGCAGCCTCCTACGCTCTAATTGTTCGCCGGACGATTGATAATCGTCGAACCGGACGCCATAACGACCGATCGTCGCGATTTACACGCGACGAGGCAGCAGCTCCTCCTTCGAATTCTGCGCATCGGCGTGTCATGTTCGCATCAGCCCTTGGCGAGCATCAACCGTTTAATTTATTCGATCGAACCAGTCAGCCAGCTTTAAATTCCATTAATCGCGGGCCCGTAACCGGATGCATAATATTCGAGCCGGTGTTCTTCGTTGACGGTTCTCGATTGTGCACGAGCTTATTGTGCCTTTCCGCCGTGCGCCGATTATCGATCCTCGTTCGAACGCCAATTGTATTCCTTCCGCGAGTTTGTTCTCTCGGTTGCGTTACCTCGAAGTCTACAGTCTAGTTACAGACGTTGTTGGAGACTTAAGGATCTCGATATGATCGTTATTAACTGTCACGAATGCTGGTTTTAACTCTCTTGTAATTTTTTGAAGGCATTTTGTATAATTGTAATTTTTTTACATGTAATTTGTGGCCTTTTGTACCTTGCAATTTTTTTATATATATAATTTTTGGCCTTTTATGCCTTGTAACTTTTTTATACATTGTTTAGAATTACAAAGTACTGTCGTAGAAAGAGAACGTGTAAAAACGTGTTTTCGTTTTTAGTAGAGACATTTTGTAAAAATAAGATAAATCAGTGTGAAAAACTCAAAAGAAAAATATGCGAATGCGCAAAAAATGTTCAGATTAATATTAAAATAAAACAAAAATCGCGAAGCGAATATATAATTGGTTCTTGAACATTTTAACGATGAAAGTATGTATTTGTACAAACACTCCTTTATCGCCAAAATCTTCACAATATAACGATTATATTATTATAATCATTACTAAAGACTTGACCGAGGATTTTAACAATAAAAATGATTTATACGTCTAATGGAAAGTGACTTACATTTCATATATGTTACATATAAAATACGTGATTTCTTTCTCCAATAATTACCTTACGAAAGTTCTCTTAAAGAAATTGAAAATTCACTTCATTTTGTGGAAACAAAGTAAGTTCGATCCGCGAAGTGAATATATATAATTGATCCGCTTGGTTCGAAGAATCGGCTTGATATAGCCCCGGGAGAGAGCTCGAGTGCGCAATGAAATGCACGACGTTCGATGGTGACCGTTGAAAATTCGATTAAGGTCAAGAATAAATTTCCATGCTTGGCTATCGGGCTGTCGGCCCCCATCGTTCGTCGCCTCAAAACACACCGCTCACTCGACGAGTAAAAACGAGTGGCTCGATAACTGGCCATCGTCCCCACGAATTATCTAATCTCAAAGCTGTTCACGGTGCTGCTCATTGTCAATGAGAAACCAATTAAGGTCGCCGATAAATCCCCCTCGCGCCCATGGCTTTCGTTGCGTTCGAAATCCACCCCATGATACGCTTCATACGAGTTTCAGCTATCTTGTTCAATCAATTACCTATAAATATGCAGTACCTAACCTTGTTAATGATCCTCCAAGTTTTTCACCTATCCAATCGATCAATTTTTCCATATCGATATTGAGAGAGAGTTAATTTTCATTCTCATTTTAAATTCACCCCTAATTTTCAATCACATAATAGCTATCTTGCTCAATCAATTGCCTATAAATATACGATACCTAACCTTGTTACGATTCTTAACCTCTCAACCGATTAATTTTTTCATGTCAATGTTGACAGAGAGAGAGAGTTAATTTTCATTTTCATTTCAAATTCACCCCCAATTTTCAGTCACATCCTCGAGTCAGCCGCATAATAGCTATCTTGCTCAATCAATTGCTTATAAATATACGATACCTAACCTTGTTACGATTCTTAATCTCACAATTGATTAATTTTTTCATATCAATGTTGACAGAGAGAGAGAGAGAGAGAGAGTTAATTTTCATTTTCATTTCAAATTCACCTCCAATTTTTAGTCACATCCTCGAGTCAGTCGCATAATAGCTATCTTGCTCAATCAATTGCCTATAAATACACGATACCTAACCTTGGTACGATTCTTAACCTCTCAACCGATTAATTTTTTCATATCGATGTTGAGATAACTACATTTTCATTGGGTAATTATTTCTGTAAGATGATGACACATGTATATAATCACGCTCGTGATGATAAACTTTATTAATTAATTAAAGTTACTAATTAATTTATGCCTATAGTACACATCGTTATGCGACAAACTGTAGCATAATGGTAATAGATCCAACAACTTTTTGTGAAAACAAATGATATATTAACAAAATCTGGTTCCATAAATATGTAGTAATATGTGCATAGTAGCAATTTCCAATAATGAGTTGTACAATAATAACACAAATAATGTAAAAATCGGAGAATTAAAAGGGTACAACTCTATGACGCATTTGAACAGAATATCAAATATTTTTAATAATTGAAAAACAAGTGTTATCGTTCGATAGCATTCCAGTAATTACAAAAAGATAGTCTGTCGTTTTTCCAATAACAATTCCACCATTAAATGCAGATACATTTCTGACTCTCGAATTTTTATATTTTTTGTACTATTATTATTGGAAATTGTTACTGTGCACATTGCTTTCGTACGTAATGACCTATTTATCGAAATTTTACAGATTTCTTTTTATTATATCATTTTTGTTTTCATAAAGATATTATCAAGAAACTATAGTATACTCTTTTGCCAATGGTCTTTTCATCCACTGTATGGAAAAACGTCGTGTGTCACGTGTTTTCATTTCACACAAGTTCATAGTACCAGCTAGCCTTATTAGATTTCGCTTAAATCGTATTAGTTCTTTGAATCTACGAAATTCATTTTCGTTGTAAATTCGTAAATCCTGTATCTTCTACAATTCAATTAATACATAAACGCAAATTTTATTGAAATTGCGACACGTGGCGTTTTTTTTTCTTTTTTTACAGCCACAGATATGGAAGCAACAAAATAATTGTCTTCGTATAATAAAACGTTATTAAATTAAGGGATTGGTGTCTCGATCTTGCTTTAATTTCCCACAATCCGAGCGCAAATTCTAACACATATGTAAGTTAGAAACGATAAATCACAGCCACAACCAAGAACGATTACTTTATATCGCATCCGAACTAAAACCAGCTTAGTATGCTCAAATTTGAAAGCAAGAAAGGTTAATTATAATTTTGTATTGTAAATATTTCGAAAATTCATCATGGTTCAGGAGTTTCCCTAATTTTCACACAGCGCTGGTATCGCAGAGCTCGAAATTATCAGGAAAATGGTTTATAATCGGGGGAGACTTACTCGGTCTGATTGTCCTCGAAGGTGAGCGAGCCCTCGGTGTGCATGTATTGCTTTCCAGGCTTGGCCGTGCCCTCGACGGTGCGATAGGGAACGACCACGCGTCCCCTGGCGCCGCTGTATCTCACAATTCGCAGAGGATACTGACCGACGCTCTCCACCAGATCGACGTCCCTTTCGGGAAAGCCGAACACGCCGCTGTGATCGTCGTCGAGGATCATCACAGTCGCCAAACTAGGCGACACCAGCATAGCTGGCTGCGACGCGTTGCTCAATCTGTAACAGATATTATCACCGTCCGTGTTAGCTACTTGGTTCTAGCAGCACCGAAAATTCGGCAAAAATTTAAATGAGACGAATGGTGACCATAACCTTAATTGATATAAATAAAAATGAAGTACATAGAATAAGGAATGATGCGAGTGCCCTTGTTTAAATGCAACAGAATATTTAATCTCTGTTTTGGAAATACAATGAAATTAATATAGTGAAAGTATAACAGATATAGTAAAGATTTAATTTTGGAAATACAACGAATAAAATGAAATAAGATAATAAATATATGTGATACTTATATATGTAATGAAATATAATAGATATAGTAGATACAAACAATTATACTAACTAATATAACAATATAGTATAACTAATATACTAACTAAATACAAAGAATTATAAAATAATATAATAAATATACATAATTTTGGAAGTATAATGAATGAAATGAAGTAAGACAATAAATATACATAATATCTGTAAATGTAATGAAATACAATAGATACTAGTATATATAATATCTATATAATAGATAACTAATATAACAATATAACTAGTATACTAGCTAAATAATAAATATATACATAAATAAATAAATAAATATATATATATATATATAGTCTACAAATATAAATATAGTAAATATAAAGAATTATAAAATACATAATTTTGGAGATATAATGAAATAAAACAATAAATATAAATAAATACTAATATAATATACTAACTGTATACATATAATTTTGTAAATCTAATAAAAACGGCAACCTTCTGAACAAAAAAGTGATACATTTCCAAGTTGCTGGAAACGCGGACTCGATTTATCAGAGTTAGTTTCGGGCAGCTATTTCGCCAGCTTTCGAGCATTCGTCATCGTGACGCATCTGCGAGGCACACAACGCGCAATGGAACGCTTCCGTCGATCAAACCGACTCGTCTAAGCTAATTGCTTTCCCTCCCAGAGCAAACTTCTTCGGCGGGGCCGGCCAGATAAGTCGAGACCCGAAATAACTCGAAACGAGCTTGCCCCCGCGACGATTCGAGGTGAACGCGGCTCAATGTGTCGCGTTTCCTTGCGTTTCCCATGGCATCCGAACAAGTACGAATTCGCGATACTCTAAAAAGTAGTCGCTCCGTCGTTGCAATTGTTCTCTCTCCTCGACCTGAACCTTCGTTCTAACGATCGAAACCGCTCCTTCCGCGAAACGAAGCGTCGAACGGTTGTTGTTTTTTTTTTTTCACCGTTATCAGGAACCTTACATCTCGTCGCGCGGCACGAACTTTAAATTTCGCGAGGAAAGTTCGCGCGTGTCGCCGAACAGATCGAGCGAGATTAACGCGCGAGGCTGAGAAAGCCGCGGGCGCGACTGGAGGGATTCCTCGAAAATCGACGAGTTTTCGCGCTCGCTGATGTGAGCTTCGCCGGCGTGATCTAGGCCGATTTCGATCCCCCGGCGTTTGTCGGGTTTCTTTAATTCGTCTTTAGTTCTTACACCTTGTTTCCGTGAACGACGGGAATAATAATCGCGAAACCTTGCCCCGTGTTTCCAGCGCGCGACGCGAAACGCGAATGGGAAACGCTTCGAATCGAGATCGATCGGGAAACTTGGGAGAAGTTTTGCATGTTTCTTGAGCCAGTCGACGATCTTGAAACCGACTGACTGGATCCAGAGACCCAGATCTAAAGAGATATAACTGTTTTTTAACCGTGTGTTTGCGAGATAGAATTTAGAATGCACGAACGTACTCGTATTGTTGGCCAGAGTTATCGTAACGAGAAAAAAAGGAAAGAACGCGGTCTATTCCACTCTTTCCGACAGATCTTTCCAACTACAGAAATATTATTAATATATATACAGTAAAACAAAAGTATTTGCACGCTTGATACTTTCAACATTATATTAATTATGTTGTTATTATATTACAATTATAATTATTGTTATACATTTATTATCATTAATATTACTATTTGTTAGATTAATTATTATTAATTCACATTTTGTGAAGCAAAAAATCGTACGACAATCGAGTCGGCCTCATTCTAGAGCTTCAAACTTTGCCAATCTTTCCCCAAAGATCATGTTTCTGCATCGTGCAGCATTTCGTTGTCGAAAACCAAGCCTCCAAAAATATTTTTCACGATTTTTGCCACAATCTTGAAGACCGATGTCTTCTCTTTAAAACTTGCCGCATTTGGTTTGATTTTCGAACTTTGTCAATTTATGGAGAAGTATTTTCCTTACAACTCTCTTTTCATAATTCGGCTTTCCAGCTTTATCGCGTTTTATTTAAAAGAAGGTCAATACGAAGGTATTTTTAATTTTGGTTACAGAAAGCGGTGGGAGGAGAAAGAGACAACAGAATAAAGTAGGTAAGGAGGGGGCTGTTCCCCTACAACTCGCAAGCCATCAGTTCTACATCAAGTCTGGAGCGGAGGCGGTGAACTTCTGCTTACTCACTCCCGTCAGTCTACCGTTGCCCCCACCAAAACGAAATTAGTTTCCGCTCTCTGTGCATTCTTCCCTGCCGCAGCCGCTTCTTTCAACTTCACCAGCTGAAGCTAAAGCGAGCAGATCGATGCAGTGGTGGGGAGCGCGCCCTATCGACCAAAGGAGTGGGGGCACGGGCCGCCAGTTCGCTACCCGTGCTCCAAACTCCATAGCATCGGGGAGATGCCTTCCGCGAGACATTCGACTCGTTATCGTCGCTCGACGAATAACAAAAAAAAAAAGTGTTCATCAGCTCTGCTTAAAGCGAAAGAAGAGAGAAATTTTCGCCGCTCTTAATCCAACTAGCTGCCACTTGTCTCGAGTATCTGCGGAGCGTCGCTATCTTCGCGTCGCGAAGGTTCTCGTCGAATCACAAAGAGCCAAGTATTCGCGAGAGAGGCGCGGAAACGAGTGTCTCGTTACCAACTGGAAAATCTTTCCGAGATTAAACGGATCTTTCTTCGAGGATTCAAGGATCCAAACTGGAGGAGCCGCGGGTTCTCCAAAATGGCGGGCGATCTCGAGGATTCTCGCGGTTCTTCGAGTTCGTGCGAAGGTCGTTCAATCGGCGAGTGTCCGCGAACGAGCGGCCAGTTCCCTTTTGTCCGCGCAATTTGAGCGGTAATGAAATTGCGCGTACCATCCGGCCCGAGGCTTAATTGAAAGATGCGCTCCCCGACTATTATCAATTTGTTATCGCGGCTAGCTGCTCGGCCGGCAGACGCCCGCTCCGCTCTGCGTCTGGCGGATCGGATCCGCTTCCTGTTTTTCAAAGGGGAACCGAGGCGTCCTGGTTCGCTCTTCCGCGAACGCGCGCTAATCGAGTCTCCGTCCCTTTGACCGAAGAACGAGAAGCTGTCGTCACCTTGCGAAACGACCGAGTCTTTAGGAACACCAGTCCTTGACACCAACCATTCCTCAGAACTTACTTTTGTTAGGAAATTTTTTAATGTTTTTTTTATTAACTTGTTTCGGGTAATGTCTTTGGACGAGATGGAGTGTGTAGAGACAGTACGTTGATTTAACATTGGTTTGATATTTAAAAATCGATTTTTCATTTCGACTAACGATCAGACGATTCGTGTTTATGCTTCAGTAATGGAAGAGCGGAGTTTTCCTCGTTGCATTCGCGTTATGTAAAATTCCAGAAGAGTAAAAAGAAAGGGACGAGAGGTTTATACGAAACTCCAGGGAGAATGAAAAGAAAGTCGAATAAAAAACACGAAGAACAATCGTTGCTTCAAACGTACGAAACTTTCCAAATCGTCGGGACGTTTCGTAGAATTTCGTACGTAAAAGTACAGCGAGCGTCTGGAATCTAATCCTATTCACACGACGTTCCCGCGCGAAAGCCAAAAGAATATACTCTGAGACTCGTGTCTCGATCGATGTTCGAGGACCAAGGGAACCGGTCTAATTCCCTAATCCCCGAGTCGCAGGAACAAAAGGGACGTTCGAGCAATCTCGACGATGGTTAGTCCCCGATCGTCCTTAAAACAATGTGCAACCGAGTTCCCTTTATTTATCTGCATTCTCGTTGGATTGTTCCCCGACCTCGACCTAGTTTCATCGAGAAAAAAAAAAAAGGGTAACATTTTCCAGTACAGGTTCCACGGAAACAATGAACACATTTTGTAATATTCCTCCGGTTCGTGGCACGCGGATTTTTCAAGGTCCGACGTGTTTGACGGAAAAACGATGCATCCCTCATTGTTCCTTCGATTCCTCGTCTCTTCGAGTTTCGAACAAATTCAGCGATTGGGGACAATTCATCGTCGAACATCGAACGACGTTTCAGCTTCCTGCAACGCTGCGCTCGTCCTTTCCTAACCTAAACCTAACCTAAACCTAACCTAAACCTAACCTAAACCTAACCTAAACCTTGAAATCTTCTCGTACACATGTCTCGACAACGTTAAACTTTTTCAAACGATTAAAGTCGGACAAATTTAATCGTCCACGAGCGCTCGAATACAGTTAATATCGCGTTAATTAATTAGTATGTAAACCGGTAACGTTGAATATTTAAACTCTTGTAACATGGATGAACGCGAGTCGGAGTTTCGAAGCTTGAAACTTGTACTTTCAAAGTACTTTAAGATATTTTTACATCATGGTTACAAAAGGCACTTTTGCTCTCAAAAATGCTATGAATTGTCATAATATAAAAAAATATTAAACAAGCTTTTTGTGACCGAATCTAACGTGTGTTTGAAGATTGAAGCCTCTTCTTTACGATTTTTCTTTCGCCATTTTACTGAACTTTAAATATTAGGCTTGCGCGACGAAAATTCAAGGAATCGCAATATATTTTTCGTCTGTATTCGTTTGATAAAATGGCGAGAAGAAATCGTGCATCAAATTTTAGAAAGTCGCAGTAAATAGGAGGCTCCGATCTTCAAATTCATCGTAGATTCAGTCGCGAGAAAAATTATTCAATGCCGCGACAATTTATAGGATTTTCGAGAAGAAAGGCATCTTCGCTCTGTGACGTAGAAACACCTTAAAATAAATTGAAGGACATGCATCGAAAGTAGAAGCTTCGAGCTGTAAAAACGCTTAGCTTGATTCTATACCAGTTTGAATATTAATTTAACTGTGCTACCGTGAGCCACTGAAACGGTCGAGTGTCGGTGCGACTAAAACAATTCTACCTATGCTATAATTGGAGAGTGCGCGAGTTCCAAGAGGTCAGACACGTGCTCGCCCGATCGTTTCCGAACCTCTCGCGTTTGCCAAAAGCTTCGCGTAAGCTTCTGCATCTTTTATCGCAGATTCCCGCGATAAAACCATCGGCGAAAGCTCGACGCAATTTTCAGACCTTAAATTCGTTTCGAGACCATAATAGACCGTCAACGCGCGCCACGGAGACACGCTCGTTCGAGTTTCCGCGTCGTTATTGACCGTGGCAATAAAACTAGGGGCTCCGATCCCCACATGTCCTTGATCTTTACCACTCGAATATCTTGGCCGCTCGTTTGCCATACCGACGTCCCTGCATCCGGGATCAGACTCGTCCCTTCCTTCTTCATCGAATTTAACGAAACGCGCATCGATGAATCTACTGAAATTTCAAAGCCTAAATTCAACATTTTCTCGGTCTTGTGACGATACCATCTGTTAATTTTCCCTTCGTCGGAATAATAACGAGACGTTAAATACCGGTGACAGGGTTTGAGCTCGTTGCGACTTTCAATAGTTCGTACTTTGCCAAATTGGTGAAACTCGTAATTACGCGATGTTAACGTGTTACGTTTAAACGAAAAGAAAAACAAAAGGAGGTTGAATCGAGTCGAGTCGAGCAATTTGATTGACACGGTACAATTGAGATGGGAAATAAGAATTACCTGACGTAAAAGTGCTCGTCCTCCTCGAACAGTTCGTCGTCGATGACGGATAGCTTGATGGTCTTCTTGGTCTCGCCGGGGTCGAAGGTCAGGGTGCCCTTGGCGCTGATGTAGTCGGAGCCAGCCTCGGCCGAGCCGTCCTCGGTGCAGTAGTCGACGGTGCACGGTTTGGTCAGGTCGCCACCGGCCCTGGTCACCCCCACCTCGAACGTGCCGACGTTCTCCATGACGGTGTAGTGGCCAGGCTCGAAGAAGATCCTCATCGCGTTCACGTTCTCGATGTCGATGCTCTCGGCCTCCTGCCGTTGCAGCTCGGCCTTCACCTCGCTCAGGTCGCTCTGCGCCCTCTCGCTGATCTTCTTGCTCAGGTTCCCGGCGCCGACCATCTTCCTGGTGGCCTGCACCCTGTAGAACGCCCTGCTCTTCGGCCCCTTGCCGAGCACCTCCTCGTGGGCCATCACCTCTAGCTGCTCCAGCGGCAGGGTCGGGTGCTTCTTCCTCAGCTCGCGCAGCGTTTTGATGTAGTCCCTCCTCGTCTGCTCGAATTCCTTCGCCTCGGGCGTGTCGGCGTCGGTCATGCTGTGGAAGCTGTCCTGCTGGGGCTTGATCTCCAGCTCCACCCCGCCGTCCGAGTCGCCGGCCTCCGCCTGCACGATCACGCCTCTCTTGTTCATCCTGTAGCCCTTGTGCAGGTACTTGTAGATGAGCAGCCGTCGATCGGCCACGTAGGCGGTGAGCACCGTGGCCGGGAAGAAGGAGAACGTGAGTATACCTTCCCAGACCTCGAGCTCGCCCGGGCTCGAGACCTCCAGTATCACGTACAGCCACACGTACGCGAATATACTCCACGTCGCCGTCACGAAGAACACCCTCAGGTGCTTGATCTTCCTCGTCTCGCCGTTCGGTATCACGAACACGCACAGCGCGATAATGACGAAGAGGTTGTACGCGGCCGATCCTACGATCGTTCCCGGCCCGAGTTCCCCGGCCTGGAAGTTCTTCGCCCAGATCTCGATGATCGACAGCAGAATCTCCGGCGCGCTGCTGCCCAGCGCCATCAGCGTTAAATTCGCCACCGTCTCGTTCCACACTCGCACCACCACGATCTGCGGCTCCTTACCCTGCCGGCGGACGACCAGCTCCTTCTCCTTCGAGGTGATCACCTCGATCGCCGCCATGAAACGATCGCTGATTATCGAGACGCCGATGAACAGGTACAACAGCAGCAGGAAGTAGACGAAACCGCGGAAGATCACGTCCGAGAGATAGAGATTCTCCTCCGGTTTCCATACTGGCACCATTAGACCGGGCTCGCACCGTGCCGAATAATTTCCCGGCATCTTTCTCTCCGATTCTCTCTCGCGGAGGTTCTCCCTCTCGTTCTCCCTGTCGTACGACTTCCGTCCAACTCGAATCTTCTCCCTGATCGGCCGGTAAACAACCCGGGCGTCGATCGATCTCGTCGAATCCCCACGGCGATCTCAGGCTTTGATTTCAATCAGCCGGTGCAAATCGCCGGTAGCCCGTGAATCCTCTCCTTTCTATCCCGCTAACTCTCTCCGCACCCGCGTACGAACCCGCGTCTTCGCCCGGTGAAATTCTCACCACTGTTTCTCCATCGATACGACCGGGTGCTTTCGGGAGTCTCTCTCTCTCTCTCTCTCTCTCTTCCTTCCTTCTTCGCGTGCACTTACTCTCCCTCTTCGGGATCTCGCACTCCGCTCCCCGAGAGACTTACGCACTTCACCCTCTTTCTTCCTTCGTTTTCGTGTTTGTTACTGTTACCTCGAACCTCGTTCACCCCCCGCGTCGAGACCACGGACGATTTTGCGCGTGGTGTGTATCTGTATGTGTCTGTGTGTGTGTGTGTGTTGTGTGTTATGTATTTGTGTGTGTGTGTTATGTGTTTGTGTTTGTGTTTGTGTTTGTGTACGTGTGTGTGTGTTTGTGTATTTGCGCGTAGCGTGTACGCGTCGATTATCCGAGCGTGAACGAGAACCAGAACGATCTAAGAACCGCGCGCGCGTGTGTCACCCTGACGAGCCGTGTGACATCGGTGGGTCGGGGGAATCGGCTACCGAGGGAACCTGCCGATACCACCGCGGCAGCGAGCTCCCATCACGAAGAGGATCCTTCGAGCACGGGGCGAGAGAACCGTACCGGGCCGTGTTCGAACGAACACTGAAAGAGGAGAGAGAGAAAGCGAGCAAGGAAGAGGAGAGCTGGGTGGGAGTAGAGAATCTCGAGCTGCCTAGACGCGGCAGACCCTCACTCTCTCTCTCTCTCTCCTCTCTCTCTTTCTCTCTTTCTCTCTCTCTCCAACGCCAACACCTTTTGTCCTTGTCAGTTTTGAGTCGTCGCCATCTCTCTTTCACCCTTCAGATCCTTGTAGTTTCTCCCTTTCGCTCTCCTCGTCCCACCCGTTTCGTCATCTTCCTCGCTCTCTCGCTCTCTGCAGCTTTCCTTCTCCATTTGTTCAAAGCCTCTCTCTCTCACCGTTCGCGTCTCTGTCGCACCGGCGGCCGAGCATCCCTGCCCCGGCGTACCGGCTAAAGGGAGCGCATGCGTTTCCACCTATTCGACCACCCTCTTCCTCCACCCCAACTGACACCCCTGATCAGCAGGGGCGCCTCCTACCCCCTCGACATCTCGCTTCTCTAGGTGGCTTGGTCAACCTAGATCCAAACGGACGGAACACGCTCCTTACACGTTCGCGTAAACGCTTCTTCTTCCCTGGCTCCAACCCCTTTCTTTCTTCGTCTTCTCTTTCTTTTCTCTCCGGATAAAACGGGGCAGCGGGGATGAATCAAACGCGCGATTTTATCGGATGTTGGTTAGCCGGTTCGAACAACCCTCCTTTGCAACCCCCTGAGATTCGAAAAGCGAGACAAACTACGATGGTCTTCAGCCCCCCGGTCTCGCACGACCGATCGATCGAGTTCGTTTCGATTTCGCGAAAGCGCGAGGAACGTAGATCCGGAGATTCCGACACTCGTAGAGGAAAGTTATTCGAGCCATTGTCAAGGCTTTCTCGCGCGATCCACGATGAGTTCCACGATGGCGGTGAAAATGATAATTGGTGTCTGTCAATCGGTACGAATGGGAAACCAATAATTGAAGATTATTCGGGTGAAAGTTTATTCGAGCGCAGGTTCATTCCGATGCTTGTCGAAATGAAAATTTACTCGAATGATGAACGCGAGTGAAGAATTAATAGCAAAGGGAACTTGTTTTGAATATTGTGTGATTTGGAGATTAGGCCAAAACAAGTACATTCGATTTAATATGTACTTGAGATTAAATTTGATTGACCAAGCTGTGGACAAATTCTGTTACCGAGACGATTGTTAACACGTATTTTATAAAGTGATAACAATTCGTTGCGCGAGGCTGAATTTAGCACGATTTTTCGATCTTGATTTGGATCAACGAGTGAAGAGAAACGAGCAAAGATCCCAGATTTATTCGTGAATAACGAATAACGATTTATTCGATGAGGTATTATTCGTTGCTGAAATTTTTATTAATTTGAATATTACTCGAGTACAAATTTATTCCGATTTATACTTATTGAAATGAAAATTTATTCAAACAATCTGTCCAATTCTGATTTCAATTGTGCAACAAGAAGTGAAGAATTAATAGTAAGGAAATTTTCTTTTTTTCATCGAAGATTTATATCGTCAAAATAGGTGTATTTAATTTAGTACGCAAGGTGGTGCATTTAAGTGAGACCACCTAATTGCAATGATACAAAAAATATTATCTGTATCGTCACAATTCGCAAAGATATTTAGATGGCCTCACTTAAATGGACCACCTTGTATACTTGATTAACTAAGCCGTGGACAGACTCTACTACACGCTGTCTTGCTCAATCTCTTGCGTTGCTCTTCTCTGCTCAACAATTGGATCCACGTCAAATCTGCTCCACTCAACGATGCAATCGACAACTGTCCACACTTTTTCTCCAGCCTATCCTCGTTGCCATTTGTTCCCTTTCTCTTTCTCACATACCCTAACAATTGTATTATTTTCAATGGGAGAGTTTAGTTGGAGATCCCTAAATTGTCAGATTCCTAAACGTGTCACGGTTCCCAAGCGTGCCCGAAAGTTTCGAGCGCTTCGCTAATTTTAATTTTACAACTCTACGACTTAAAGTGATTTAAATAATAAGCGAATAAATGGATTTTGGAACTATCAACGATCGAACGACACTCGCATAAAATTTCCATCGGATACATCAAAGTCAAAAATTTATGATGCAATCGAGAGTGTACGAGCATTTACTCGTATATTTCACGAAAAAATTATTTAAACCTTTAAAAACGCGTCTATAAAATGTTCTAGCGTCGGAAACTCTCGAAATTTTCCAGAATATCCGCCCGATCCCGAGATAAATTCCCGATCTGACAGTTTCGGGATCTCGCACGCCCCTAATTATTTTACAAGCACTATACATAGCCTCGCGCAACGCCTGCAGGGCATCTGCGTGTCTGAACCGCCTCGAGCTCGTAAAATTGACTCGCACAAGGTTTTATCGCTCCTAGATAACGATAATATTCGACTAATATAGTCGCTTTTAATCGTCCTTAATGGCCCGTCAAACGAACGATCCTTAAATGGAAAAACATTCTTTCCGTTTTTCATCGATCCCCCTTTCAGCTCGTGGGATCTCGATCCCCCCCTTCGCACTTTTTCCTAATGTACTCCTCGCTATGGTTGATAAAAGACACTCGGCGACAATGCAGGAAATCGGCGGGGGAGCGTGTGATAAATACAACGCCACAGGCTCTTTCTTCTTTTAAGCTATCTCGAGCAACGATGGCCCTGTATCGTTGCAATCGAGATCTTTGCTCTATCTACGAAAACGACGTATAGCTCCATCGCTTCTTGCGATTGTTACGAATTTATCATATTAGAGTGGATGTTTCAGGGGGAGAGGTTGTAGAGCGAGCTGTTTCGCCCATTAACCCTTGAAAGCTCATTCGATATACTTTATCATGGAGGAATACAGTGGCTCACGAAAATTGGTGTTGCTAAATGTAAAATTATGTTACATATTATAGTACATTGAAATTTCACTGATTTTTTTTTTTCTTTTTTTAAGAAACCGATCGCCATGATGTTAATGAAGCAATCCTAAACGTGAGAGTTTCTTGAGAGAGCGTTTTGGAATTTAGTTGAAAAACAGGGAAGAAAAACGAGTTCCTTTATAATCGTGATATTAATAGTTAATGATAATTTTATTAATTAATTCATTACTTCCTACTTGAAGATTTATGTAATTCTCCAATATCTCTTCGTGTGTCGTTGTTGGAAACCGCCCTAAGAAGTAAAAATTTTTAACTAAGGACCGTTCATTTTAACAAACGTGCGATATTCACATTGTTTATGTATTATTTTTATGTTTCTGTCGTTAGTTGTGCAATTCCTATCGCGATTATCGTCGTTCGTAACCATCGTCGCCATCTGTATAGAACTGTGGAATGAAAACGGTTCATCGAATCGATAAGTCCTGGTTCGGAAAGAAGATCGAAACAAAATATTTTCTTCGGATGTTTAGTCGGATCGTTAGTGGTTTAAAAAATGATTGAATTCGATGTAGTACCTTGACGTGGATTACGCAGAGTGTAATTGATTTTTGGTCTTGATTGTTTTTCAAGACGATATTCTAGAACAGGGTGACAAGGAATCTCGTGCGATGTCACATCTAGTCTGCGTTTGGTTAATGCTTCTCTCGGGGATTCCCCCGTGTATCGTGTGACGCCGTCAATATTCAGCAAGAAAATCTTTCACAGATATTTATCACTCAAATGTTACAAATCGTAACATTCCTTGTAATACGTTTTGTAAGTTCTAAAAGAGATATTTGGTTCGTTCGTTCAATGCAATATTTTTCTATTTTAGAACAAGGGGACAAAAAAATCTCGCGTGATGTCGTATCTAGTCTGCGTTTGGTTAATGCTTCTCTCGCAGAACCTCGGGGATTCCCCTACATACGACGTTACCGATTCAGCAAAAAAGTTTCTCACAAATGAACTTTTGCTGACAGATGTTTATCACTCAAATGTTACAAATCGTGGCATTCCTTGGAGTACATTTTGTAAATTCTAAAAGAGATATTTGGTTCGTTCATTCAATGCAATATTTTTCTATTTTAGAACAAAAAAATGTCGTATCTGCGTTTGGTTAATGCTTCTCTCGTAGAACCTCGGGGATTCCCCTACGTATCGTACGACGTTGCCGATTCAGCAAGAACATTTCTTACAAATGAACTTTTGCTGACAGATGTTTATCACTCAAATGTTACAAACGAACTTCATTTTCTCGTAAATTCCTTGGAGTACTATTTTGTAAATTCTGAAAGAAGAGATATCATTATTTGTTTTAAAGTTTATTTAATGCAGTATCAGAAAATCTTATAAAAACATAGATTTCTTACGTTCTGATCTTGTATAATATAAAATGTAACATTGTGTGACAGGAAAAAGTTTACGTTGAACATTTTTGAAAATCGTTCCCGACTTTAATTAACATACGCACCAGTTTGCACTCGTGATTTTAATGAAAAAATGCTCCTTTCGAAGAAACCTTTTAGTTTCCAGAAGCGATAGACTTTTTGAAGTAGGGAAGGCGAAAGACGTATTACAATCTAAATTAAATTCACACAAGAAAAGAGTACAGATTTGTAGAACAGTAGACACATCGAAAAAAAAAAGAAAATTAGAAAAAAGTAAAAATCAAAATTCATTAAAAAACACTTTTTCCGAATGCAGAATATTTCCAAAAATATTAAATTTCGATCTGCAATGACAGAATGGCAGTTAAACGAACCAACATTCAAAACATTTATATATATTTCTCGATTTTTATAGACAGATTTCAATGGTTCGACACGTATCGGGTAAAATATAAGTAACACGATCGACGTACAGCTGATGTTTATTTTATTTCAATGGTTTACACAGTATAAAAGCGATTAAATGTCCATTAGCGTTGAGTTGAAACGTTAGTAGCGAAGTAGTGATCAATATATCAATGAATATGTGGTTAATAAAGTATTAAGAACTAAAATAAGAAGAAAAAAAAATAATATTTCGAATCTTCTAGGTTCGTCGTAACGCAGACAGATCACGTTTGACGTAAATGACTTTCCTTCTCTGTTGATAGCCTCCTGAATTTGGCAAGTGGAAGGAATCGTACGAGAAATCCTGAAAACCAAAGGTCAGACGTCTGAATGGGACGAGACGACGGAACGAAGGAAACTCGCAGGAAACTTACCTCGAGATCGCTGATCCTAATACTGAGACATGCCATCTGTGTCATCCACGTCATCATCAATGTCGCTTACGTCATTGGTGTCACCTAAACTCTCGGTTGATGCCTTATCCGGTAACTCTGATCTCGTGACACGCTCTTTCAAGTGTACCTGGAAATTGTAATACTCCACGACCGAGAACGGATTGTCCTCGAGATGTAGCTCGAGTTCCCTGAACGAGTTCTTCTTGAACAGATCGTCGATGTCCTCGATGCTGTTGTTCCTCAGCAGAAGAAGCTCGAGGGACCTCGAGTTGAATATCAACAACGTCGGCAGTATCGCGATCCGATTGTTCGACAAGTCCAACGTTCTCAGGTACATCATGTTCACGAAATTATTGCCAACCATCGAGATGCGATTGTTGGACAGATTCAGCGTCTCTACAGACGTGAGTGTGCTGTCGCAAAGGTTCATCACCTCGTTTATCTGATTGTAGCTCAGATCCAGGTACTTCAGGCGATTCAACGAGCGTGACTTCGGGTACGAACTGAGCTGGTTCCACGACAAATCCAGCCTTTCGATCTGCGACACGTCCTTGAACGCGTCCTCCGATACCACCCTGATGTTGTTGCGGGACGCGGTCAGAATCCTCAACTTCTTCAGCCCCTTCAACGACAGCGACGCGTACGAGCAATTCTCGTTGCACAGTTCCTCTATTCTGTTCCCGCTGACCTGCAGATGCTCGATACCACTCGGAAGTTTGCTGATCGTGCATGGACAGTTATTTTCCTGCAGGTAAAGGTTCCTCATGGTCCTCGGCAGGTGGACGAGGAAGTCGAATGACCGGAGCTGGTTCCCTGACAGGTCCAACCAATTCAAGATGGGCGCGAATTTGTCGAATTGAATCTCCACGCGAGCTATATCGTTTCTTCTTAGCGACAGGTATTCCAATCTCGGCAAGTGTTCCAATATGTCTCGGATGTCTCCAGAGCTCGTGCTCGTGCTCGTGTCGACGTTGTTCTCTATGGTTAAACGCCACAGCGTCTCGTGATAGTGAAACCAGAGCAGTTTGTCGGTGCGTAGCTTGTTGCCGGACATGCTGAGAATTGCCAGCCCTTTCATCGAATCGAACGCCGTCTCCGAGATCTCCGTGATGTTGTTGTCGTCCAGATACAGCTCCCTCGCGTACGTCGTGTTAACGAAGAAATCCCCTATCCTTTGCAGGCCCATGCCCGTGAAATTCAGAACGCTGTTTGCGACGCAGTACTGAGCTGGATTTCCCACGATATCGATTTCCCGGGAAGCTTCCGTGGCAGGATTTTCCGCCGTGGGATAGTATCTCACGCCCTGGCTTCTTCTCATGCCGGCGAATATCGGTGGAACATGACTTGCAGACAGCAGCGGCACGACGAAGAGAAATAATACCACCCACAATCGCGCGAACAGCATCTGCAAACAAGAAGCAGGAGTCACGAGGAACAGTCGTTCGATTATTCGAGATCAATCTCGAGGGTGAACTTTCGTACCTTGGCGAAGGAAACGACAGTCGAGGAGAGTGTCTGGCGGACGTCTATTTGCCTCAGCGCGTATCAACAACTTGGCACTTTCTGATCTGGACATTTTCATTTGTTCCTTTATAACGTGGCGATAGTCCACGTGAAATTCAACGCTCTGATAGACCTCAGGACTGTAACGAAACTTCCACGAGACCCCGTACCACGCTGCGCCCCCTGCTTGCCCCCTTGTCGCTCGTCAGGAGACCACGCAAGCTCGCGCGAATGTACGCTTTTGCAGATCAGACGAGTGGAATTAGAAACGTCTATTTTCCATTTCGCGAGCTCGAACAGGGTATGACTGACGACAAGTACTTTGTTGTTGATAACGTAAAAGTAAAAGTGTTCGATCCGTATCGTATGAAATCGTGGAATTTCTTTTATCCTTTATCTGTAATTTATTTTTGGATGTTTTTGAAACATTGTTTTCTCGACTTTAATCAAACATCTGTGAACCATTTGCATCCATTTGCTTCTTCTCTGAATTACGGAGGCCCTGCCTTTGAACAGAAAGGCTGTTCTCTGATACAAGAATAATTCTAAACATTTGGAAAGCTGAAAATCTGAATATCTCTAAGCTTCTGGACGAATCAATCCATATCGAGAAAGAAATAAAATTCAAAATTCGTAAGGAAAAAAGAAACGTAAGAAACTTTCTAAAGGGAATCTCCGATCAAACGTTGAACGAACACGAATCCGAGGTTTTGTATGACATAATTTAATAATTATCGTAATCTGTTGAGTTCTCCCTGAAATAACATGGCAACGGGAGGGTTTCGACTCGAATCGGGGGTGACTCGAAACACAGGGAGATAGATCCCCTTCGTTCGTCACTTGATTGAGGCAAGATCGCGCATGCATCGTCCCGCGAAAGCTATCTTCCCTTGCTCGGATTACAAGGATATACAATGCCGAAAGATATTTGAATGGCGGTGGTATATCGGCGTGGAATGTCGTCGCTCGTAGATTTTCTGACGCTATCGCGATAACGATAATTCTCACTGCGCGATTTTTTGCAGAAACGGCAGAACCGCCGGCGCAACACGCTGATCTACTGAAAAATTGTTGCCGACGGGCGCGAGCAAACGAGCAAATCTGGCAATCGAGATCCAAACGTTCTCTTTCGTAATATGCACATAATATCTATTTGGGTAACTTTTGACATTGGCCGAGGAGATAATCAAAGTCCAAGGAGAGCTTCGAGAAATACAGAAAGATGGACGAAAATATTCGATGCTTTAAACTGCTGCCACTTCGTGAAACAGAATCAAGTTTTGGCCTCATTACACAGAGTTATACATAAAAAAATAAATTTTCAGTTTGAACTTCACGTTCCTCCTTTTCCGAAAATGAAAGAACGTCAAGAAAACGTCAGTAATCGCAAAATTTCTCATCGTACGTGTCCTCGATTTGTAGAGAAAAAATAAATAGTCATCGTCGGTATTTTCAAACGTTATCGCTATATAAAAACATTTTATAATCTTTATCGTCCGAGTAGTACAGTTCTGAGGAACAAACTTTACATTACGACGACTAAATTAAACAAATCGTGTATACACACGATATACGACAGTTTCGTGTAAACTCTTAACGCTCGACAGATTCTCAGATTATGTACGACAAGGAGAGAAAAGGAAACAGATTTAAACTTTTTAGAATTTATTGCAAAAATATGATAGTGACGATAATAAATAATAATGCGACATATGAATATATAATACACTTTCGATGCAATAATTACAATTGTTGTTATACAATAAAGTATCACATTAAATCGTAAGTATCACATTAAATACTATTCAAACCATATACACGGTACATTTTCTTGGTACCAATCGCAAAATATTTTGATTTATATCTATGTATGTGATGTTATTATTTTTTATATACAGTTCTCTCAAATCCACGAAATTATGGATCTGTACATTTTCCAAACTTACAAAATTGTTAAATTCTAGATTCAAATATTTCAACATTGGCATGCTATTATGCCACATCGAAGGCAACGAGGTTAATTTGTTACGCGACAAGTCTAAATATTCTAACACATTGAGCTGCCACCACTCAATCACGTCGATGTTATCTATATTGTTTCCTCTTAGATTTAACATTTTCAACGAGTTGCTCATAAAAATGTCCGTGATGTTGCCAATCAAGTTGTCACTTAACGACAGTGTCTCCAATTTATTCAGATGATGAATTTCTGGTAATGTTGTTAATTTATTGTTATTCAAGTTTAAATACTTTAACAGCGGCATGTGTTGCAACGTGTCGAATGCAACCAAGCGAATTTCGTTGTGCGAAATGTCCAACATTTGCAACGAGTAGATAACAGGTATCTCGCTCAACAAACAATTCGATAAAGAGAGAATTTTTAAACTTTGATAATTAGGATTTATCCAAAAATACTTGAGAGGATTTTCGTCTAAATACAGCTCTTCTATGTTGCCTGGCACGTCCATGACAAACTCGTCAATTACATTTCGTTCTAGATGAAAATTTCTTAAATTATACGCGTTGTCAGCTATCGCGCTTGTATTCACCATTTGTATGTAATTGCTGTCTGAAAAATAAGCTGTTGTCAATTTCGGGAAGAATTTCATCCACGAAAGAAGCAACTCGTGGTTCAACCCCTTCCACGATAGAACTTCCACGTTCGGCAGACGTATCTTCAATTCTTTTATCAGCAAATTTGGATCAACTATTTCTGTGCTGTTTTGAAAATCGAAAATCAGTACTTTCAAATTTTCATGCTCGATCTGAAAATCGTCGATCGATATACCGTTTCCAGCGAGATTTAAATATTCCAAATTTGGTGTTTCGTCAAATATATGTTTTTTCACTTCTGTGATTTTATTGTCAGGTAATGAAATGGATCTTATTGAATTACTTTTAACCATTCCTTGCGGAATACTTTCTATACCGAGTCCAGGTAAATTGACGCTTTCGATATCTGGATATGTAATATACAATTGCTTATCGATATAATTTATATCTTTGAAGTCTTTCGAAATAAGACTTAACCTAGAAGTGCACAATGCACTACTGAGAATCAGAGTAAAAACAACGATCGTTCTCTGAAAAAGAAAAAAAGCGGAATACATTTATGGTAGCAGTAAACAAGAGTACGTAAATAGGCAAATAGAGACGTCGCTTCAACATACGATTATTTGCTTCGCGAAGTAACGTTTGATGCGTTAAATTGAACGAGAACGAGAAATAATCGTTTGATACGTACCATTTTGGTATGATGTTTCTCTCGTCGCCGAAGGATTCTGACAAAAATGATTACGAACTGCAACCCGATCGCGAGGTCCCGTCTTTTATATGCATTCGTTGACGGCTACGTCATCTTATTTCTATCAATATGTTTAGTAAGGATAAATTTATCGTTGAAAAATGAATGTGTCTTTCATGAACTTCACCACTGTGCGTCTAGAATATGATGCGCTCTTACAGATCCAACAGAGTATACATTGTTTTTTGGACCAAGTTTCAACCGGTTTGTACGTTCTGGGAATAACGTTGATTAAGTACAAACGTCCGATTAAACAAGTACCGCGAAACGGGATGTAATGTTAAGGATGTGAGATATAGGTATCGCGATACGCGTATGAGATACATGTTTGGAAATGAGATACAAACACTTATTTAGTCAGTTCTTATCTCTTTTGATTGTGTGTCGGATGTCTCGTTTCCGTGGTATTGCTTTCAATACGTTGGCTGCCACGACTGAAGATTTTTTCCTCGATGGGGCCACGATGGTCATCGGAAGTGTTTCGAATGTTCTCAGAATAATTAAGATAAAGCGAATATCGTCAATTGACCATAGCTAACTAAACAATGTTATGAAATGAAGTAAGCACTGTTCGAGGCTTGAAGAGTTTAATTAAAACGTTAATTATACTATTTTAATAAAGAATTATGTATTTACTTAAATTATAATTTATTCAAATAAGTATGTACTTTATTAAAATTATGTATTTGTTTAAAATTATCACAGTCTCCGCAGTATCTAGTAATTAATTTTGTCTCAACATTTTTTTTTCAATATTTATTAAATTTACAAATAAATATTTATTATTTATTTGTAATATTTACAAATTTACAATACCTTGTAAAATTTTCGTACCTCTTTCTTTTGCATTTTATGGCATAATCTTTCTCAGGCTGTTACGTTTGATGGCAGCTGGTGCTTAGATAGTTATTTTCTTATACTTGCAAGAAAACATTCAATGATAGTTATCAAAAGTAACCAAAGGTCACAGTGGTCACCAATAAGATGAGAGGTCAACTATGGATGAGATAAAGACCTTATATAACCATATTTCTTATTTTGTCATTATACGCTTATGCTTATATGGTTATTAATAATGAAAATTCTCTTGTTGCCCGTTGAGAAGATAAATTTGGCAGTCGTTGTGTCAACACTTTTACCTTTCGACCAAATGTAATGTAATTTAAATTACATTTAAAGCTAAAGAAACGCTGTAGGATCTTTCTGAGTGAATTTTATATACATTTTTTTATATCAGGAGAAAGGACAGACAAAAACAAAGCAATATATATTATATATAAAATGAGTTTGTAAAAATTACAATATTTTTGTTCAACACTAAACACGTTTAATAGACACAACTTTTAAAATTACTCGAAATTAATTTACAAAATACAAATACAAAACAAAAACAATATTCTATTTTGGTCTGTATTTATGTTGAAGAATAAGCAGGAAAAGAAGAATCCTCTATCTTGAGGCTTGAGCCTTTTATCAATCATTCTTTTTTTGCATGAAGATACAAACTTCACCGATACGTTGTATCTTTAATAGTGGATCGAAATAATATTAAAACTTCATAGCCTCCCGGCAAAACTATTTCGTTCTTCTCCTTACTTTCTATAGAAATTCAATTTGCCGTAACCTATCCATACATAAGTCCAAGAGGTACTTTCTTGATACATGATCTCATATAAGATGTAATATCACCGTTCAAGAAAATCGTCATTTCCGGTGATATTACGCTTCCATTAATGTATGTTACAGGGTTCCGTTCAAAGTATAATTGCGTGACGGGCAAATTAGAATCGTAAAGCACCGATTCCAACGAAGTGAATCTGTTCCCCGACAAATTTAAGTATCGAAGCTTCTTCGTGAATTGACACCAATATGGCGGCAAATAATTTAAATCGTTGTTATCTAGATACAATTCTTCAAGCAACTTTTGATTTTGAAACGAATTCTCGTGGATATTCTGGATCATGTTCCCGCTTAGAAATAATCTTCTTAAATTCTTTAGATTGTAAAAGCTGTTAGCTGTTATGTTGATTATGCGGTTGCAATTTAACGAGAGCGTAGTTATGTTTAAAGGCACCGAGATGGAAACGTCATCGATCGAATTACTATCTAGTGCGACTTCTTCTAGCAAGTGCAGATCTTCGATCATTTTGAAGTCAAAATCCGATAAAAAGTTGAAGGAAAGGTTCAAGTATCGGAGATTGACTAGATTTTCGATCGAGTTTCTCATATATTTGATTTCATTGTTCGTTACCGAGAGATTCTCCAAGTTTTTCAACGGTTTGAAATCAATGTAGCGATGATCTAATGCGTTGATGTTATTGTAGTCTAACTTTAACGATAACAGATTGTTCAATTCTCCAAATGAAAATTTTGAAATTCTGTTGTTGCTAAGATCAAAATGCGTTAACGTGGGTGGTAGAGTCAGCGATAAAGGGGAATAAATTTTGTTCCCAGAGAGGTCCAAATGTGTCAGATTTGGAAATGGATTTTCACTTCCCCAATAGACTCTTATGTCAGATATAGAATTGTGTGCTAAATCCAAATATTCAAGTTCAGGATACTTGCTCGATATTGTTATTTCTTCCGAATTGTAATTATTTTCAGAGTCATCTTGATAACCGAGATTTAATATCTTCAGGTGTGAAATATTGCCAAAAGAAAATAAATTCCTATTAGATATTACATTTCTTCGGAGGTCAAGATATTTCAAATTTGGTACGTTCTCAAAAGAACTTTCCTTAATATTAACATATTTACTCCTTATGACAATACATCTTAGAGTGGAAGATACGATAGAGTTTCTATCAAACTCTGCAGAATTACTGAGGTTCAATATTAATGTTTCATTCTCGCAGATATTTGCCACATCTGCCAGCTCGATAGCTCCACTTGCGAGTGACGAGACAGTTACTATTAATACTGTTGCGAGAAACAGCTTCATGGTGAAAGATTTCTGAAAGTAGAATATGATGTTTCCGTGATTTTCTTAAAAAAAAAAAGAAAAAAAAAGTAAAAACGAAAAAGTAATATTGAAGCAACATGCAATGGAACGTTGATCGTTTGAATTTCGGTTATCTGAACACAGCCTAATTATGTACGTTTAAATTATATATCGAGCAATGCTTGTATTTTGGAACATGTATTCTTGTCTCAAATGCCTTATTTTAGTGCTCATCTAATTTCATTTATAAAAAAATACTGTTAAAGGAAAAAGAGTGATGCTGAAATTGAAAAATGAATCTCAAAGTAACTTGGACAATAAAAGTTTGAAAGTAGCGTAATTCGAGCCGTGTGCGTACAAACAGATCGTGCATTAATTCAAGAGAAAGCTCTTGGATCGCATACCAGGTGAAGAGACAATGAAAATTTTCCAGCATTTACGTAATAAACATCTGTATTTGAAAACTACATAATTTCTACTTGATGTATGATAGGATCGTAAATTAATTAGTTCGGATAATCAGTGTTCTGCTATAAATTGCACAAATTAACACTAAATCAACAATACTCACAGTTCATAACCATAATAATTTACTCGTAATTTTTAGCGAACAATTTTGTTAACAGCAACAATATAGAATACTGAGACAAGCACTATTTAAATTCAACAAAAAAGAACATAAATTAACAAGCTTTGTTAATTATTATAATGTTATAACATTGCCAAGCGATAATTTCACTTGTATTCACATACGTACATCCGTTTGACGGCCTGTAGTTTTCAGTCAGAGTAACTTTGAACATTGTCAAGTAGAATTACTTATATACGTTCTACTATCGTCTCTATCTTGTATACTGTGAAAAGAGAGTTGAGCTGAAATGCGTCAGATAACTAATCGTATGTACGCAATGATTTTTTTATCAATCGATTTTATTTATCTAACAAGTTAAGTCAACTCTGCAAAGTCAATACGTACTACATCACTCCACAAAGTCAAATTATAAAAGAAATTTTCATTGAATATTGTTTAATATATATATGTAAATTTGTATATATGCAAATACGCGAAGAAAACTATATTACCTTACCTTATATGATAATAATGAATGTCATAACGCGTGAGAAACTTAAACATCCATTTGGGCTTTTATTCTTTATTCTGTTCTTCGTGTCTATTTTATTCGGAATTCTATTTATTTCATTTTATTAATTCAGAAGCCATTTTCATTAAGAAAATCTCTTTTCTTATTTATTGAACAACAATTTCTTTGTTGTATAAATAAAGCATAAAATATTCAATCTTTCTTCATGTTTTTGTTGGATATTTCTTTTAAATCCGATGTTTCTTCCCCGATAGATCTTTTTCGTAATTCTGTGTCTGTGGTAGATTATCGTACTTGTGTTTTATGTGTGTCCAAAGTCTCTGCGGAACAGATAATATAGAATGCAGTTAATAATTCGCTTGATAAACTGAAAATAGTGAAAATAGCTTGGAAATATATTTATTTTCAAATTCTTATTTCCCTGCAATAATTTATCAAACACTTTATAATCAATTTTATAGAGAAAAATCAATAGCATACTCCTTCGTTTATCCATTCAAAGATCTCCTCACAAGCTTGATCGTAAGCTCTCTCAAAAAATACCGACGTGACAACGATACTGAGAATGAAGCTAGATGTCCGTTTAAAAATGTAACGATAAAGAAAACGAGAAATCATTTTTAATATCTTTAATAACTTTAAAGCGCTTTCGATACGTTTGTCACTGTAATCGGAAGGGAGGAAAAAAAGAAATGAAATCTATCTATAACTTGAAATGAGTAAAATATCAGTTGGTCGATTGAGAACTTGACTGATTCAATGATAATTTGACACTAATCAATAATACATATTTGATATTGCATGAAAAAAATATCATTTATTTTAAAATAATATAAAAATTTTGAACGAAACAATTATGTAAAATAATTTTTTATTATCATTAATGTATAAACAAAATTTATTAGATTTACATCTTAGAAATAATATAAAAAAGTATAATAGTTATCTCTAATTTTCAACAGTATTGTAATCTTTTTCAAAAAAGATTGGACCTTGCAACACTTTTCGAGATAATCTAATGTGTCCATTTACAGGATCTCGTCCAAAATATTTCACTTTTATTTCATCTCCAACATTCAATCCAAGTACACTGGGATGATGAATTTTACGTTGATCTAACTGCGAATTAGGTAATAACGTTGGTATCATGTTGGGATATAATATAACCATAAGTCCAGTTTCACGGATTTCAGTTATTTTTGCTGTGTAAATATCACCAAATGTCAAAACTGGTTCCACCTTCTTCTCTAGAATTTCATTTATCATATTTTTGGTTTCATCCATAGCATTTTGATTGGGCGCAAATATGGAAAACGTTATATTGTCGTCCGAATATATCTATAAAAGAGAATAATATAATAAATTAGCTTCTTTTGCAATAAAGTAATTGATTAAAGTTTCTATTTCCTTTTTAAATTTACATTAACTCCAGTCTCGTAGAAAATATTTTTTAAGTTTATTCCTCCAACTCCAAGAAATTTTCCTCTTTGATGCGCGGGGATTTCTATAGTATCGATTACAGGTTTGTTCGTTTTCTCCTTATTACGAGGTACAGAAGACAATGTTGTATTCATGATAGCAATAATTCGATTTTTGGCGATATGTGCCTTTTCAATAGTTTTCATTGCTAGTTTTGAAGGAATGCCCGGTACTTTTATATCGACTTGCAAAGCGGTAAATCCTTTCTTCGTACCCGCAATTTTAAAATCCATGTCTCCAAAATGATCTTCTATACCCTGTTCATATAAAGAAATCAAGAATTAACTTTTGCGTTTTGTGAATCATATTTGAATATTAATCAATATGAAATTACTGATATATCAGTTAAAATTTTATAATCTTCATCGGTTAATTGAGTAGTAGGATTAGATATCAATCCCATAGCTACACCAGCAACAGGAGATAATATTGGAACACCTGCATCTATCAATGCTAAACTACCACCACAAATAGAAGCCATAGAAGATGAACCTTTAAATGAAGCAAAAAATATTTAAATATTTAACTAGTTATCTACTATTCTTTCTTTTGCCTATTCTTTTTTTTTTTTTTTTACTTAAGCAACTCACCATTAGATTCTAATACTTCGCTTGTCAGTCTTATAGTAAACGGATAATCTTTTGGTATAATTGCTTGCAATCCTTTCTCTGCTAATGCTCCATGACCAATTTCTCTACGATCGATTCCTGTAAGTTTACCTGTTTCATTTACAGCATATGGTGGAAACTCATAATGTAGGAAAAAATTTTTTTCTTTTACACCACTGCAAGAAATGATATTTGTTCATACTGAATAGATATTTGAAAGATATTAATAAATGAACTACCTAGATAGCATTGACATGGTATCCAGTTTAAGAGAATTTTCTATACTGTCAAGAGTTACTGTGCATAGAACTTGAGTTTGTCCCCGTTGAAAAAATGCAGAACCATGAAGAGGCTCAAATAAATTAATCTGGCATTCTATATTTCTCAGTTCGTCTAAATTACGACCATCACATCTAAAATCGTTTAACTTGTTATACTTGTTTCTATGGATTAATAGTCATGATTGAATTTCTCTTATATAAAAGTTAAACGAAAGTTACCTCTTATCCGTTTCAAATATTACGGATCTGAAAGTTTCCTTAGTAATTTCGCTAAAAACCTTTGTAGCATTCTTGATAAAGTCTGAATCACGATTTGTTATACTTTTCAACATTGTATTTCTAAGATTAGAAACAGCATCGTCTCGTGAAATTTTGTCATAGGAATGACAATTGAAAATTGTACGTAATTTATCTTCTGCAAAATTTCTTACAAACGTTTTCACATCATTGTTCGATTCACTATGTTTAACAATTTCCAACTTTGGTTTACCAATTTGCTTTTGCAATTGCGTTATAGATTCTATAATTGTTTGACATTCTTTAGCACCTACTTTTATTGCTTTTCGAAGATCTGGTTCTAGAATTTCATTTGCTGTACCTTCAATCATAACAATTAAATTTTTGGACAAACATGACAGAACAAGGTTTAGTTTACTTTGTTGAAGCTCACGCTTTGAAGGATTAATTACATATGCATTGTCAATTAGACCGACTCGTACAGCTGCCACAGGCCCAGTCCATGGAATATCCGAAATGCTTAAAGCTGCAGACGCAGCATTAATACATAACACATCCGGATTATTAATTCCATCAGTAGCTAATAAATTACATACTATTTGAGTCTCATAACAATATTCTGGATCAAATAGAGGCCTCAGAGATCTGTCTATTATTCGGCTAATAAGGATCTCATGATCCGTATAACCTATTTCTCTGCGGAGAAAATTCGTTGGTATACGTCCAATTGCAGAGGCTTTTTGCCTATAGTTTACTGTTAATGGAATCACAGTATCATCGCATGGCACATTTTTTCTAACTACAGTGGTCATAACTGACGTATTGCCCATCGAAGCAACGACACTCCCAGATGTAAATCGTGCATATTTTCCAGTTGATAGTGTAAATGTTGAGCTAAAGAAATATTTGAAATAAATAATAGTCATACGATAATTTTATTTTATTTAAATAACTATATTACATCGAAACTATAATATAATAATAAATTATAATATAATAATGTATTTTATTTAAATAACTATAAGACATAATTCTCATAATTATATTATTTATATATATAAAATTAAATATCAAAACGTAATAAACATATAGTATTAACGTTTAGGTTAGAAAACATGTGACATGCTTACTCATTAGATAATTTTATATTTACACTTTCTACAGCATCACTCGACATAAATTTCACGTGAAACGCATCTTTAATTTTGTCATGATTTTTCAAGAAAATTAAATTTCTATTTAATAATTTACTATGTCTGAACAGTACCATCCTTATATTACGTTGAATTTGGTTTTAACTTTGAACGTTGCTCACAGTTGCCACCATTTCAAAAGAAAAAATTCTATCGTACTAATTTCGTTAACTGCAATGATTGTACTTTATTTTCATCAATAAGCACTAATAATTTTCCTTTTCGATGAAATTTGTCAAATTGTCGTTGCATTTTTGCAATTGGTAACAGATAATATAAGTTGATAGTTAATTAAGGATAATTGAACTTTTTGATTCATCTGTTGAAAGTAATAGTAAAAGAGAAAATGAGAAGGAATATAAAGTTAAATTGATTCTTGATCAAATTGAAAATTATATTTATGATACGATTTTTATTACAGAAATTAATCCGATTCATACTACACTAGTTGGAATTTTTATTACCTCTAATATGAACATGTCATATTTGACAAAGTTACTATGTATTTCGGTTTAACTGTGAAACAGAAAATATGGAAAAAATGATTTTTCGTATATTAAGACCGCATTGTAGAAATTCTCTGGTCATTAAACGAACGTTTTTCGAACCGCATAGATCATCGTATCCGGTAATATATGACAAAAGACCTGAATCACCAAAAAATTTAACCTTTTTACAACAATTGCGAAGCTCGTACGATCTTTTAAAGAGTGAGACTAAATTATTGCTCGAAGAACTAAAAGAGGGATTTTATTTACTCCCAAAAAATTTCGTAGTCGATGAAATCGATACCGTATGGAAATTTGATGGAACTCAAAAATCGTTGGATCAGTGGATCGTAAATTGTGACAAAGACTATCATCATGGTTATTCAACTGCCACGTAACTGTTGCTATTTCATTTAGAAGAAGTTCGAGTTGAGAAAACATTCCAATGAAAAATGTTAACACTTTCAGATTGGAATTGTCATCCTTTGGCACTGGAATATTTCATGGTATACTAGATACTCGTCTACCCAAGGATGGAAAAACAACACACGCTGGATACTGCAATATCACCTCAGTTCAAAAATTCAAATCTTTCGGTCGACGAGATTATTACAATTGGGTTAACTATAACGAACTTGTTTTACGAATTAGAGGAGATGGTAGATGTTACATGTTAAATATTCTACAAAAGGGAATTATGGATATAGACCAATACGACTGTCATCATTATGTCATGTACACGAGAGGTGGTCCATATTGGCAGGTAGTTAGAATTCCTTTTTCAAAATTTGTATTTAATACGAAAGGAGCGATTAATGAAAATCAGTATCCTATGTGCGACGCTCACATTACAAATTTTGGAATTACACTTGCTGACAAAAAGCCAGGACCTTTCAGATTAGAAATTGATTACATTGGAATTTGCGCCAATACGAATATCAGCGAAGAATTTGCATACGAAACCTACGATGTAGATAGAACTTAAATAGAAATCTTCTTTACAGAGTGATCACAAAATAAAAACAATGTTTTTATTAATTTAATTTATGTACATAGTAAATATTTATATAACATTTACTTATGGTGAATAATAAATTTAGAAATAATAAACAACATATTGTGGTCATTTAATACATACATTTAATGAGATGACTTTTTTGAAGTTTTTTTCCTTAATAATTTATACGTGTTTCTTGATATCAAATAACTTACACCACCTGCTAATGTCGTTAATGCTGTTATATAGCAAGAAACTTTTAAAGCTGGATGATTTACAAAATGAAAGATAGGTGCAGCTAATGTTCCAGCAACAAAGGACAATTGAATAGCAGTGTTAATTTTACTTATATATGTTGGAGCTAATTGCGCTGTTGCATATGTAGGATCAAAATATTTGGCCAAAGTTTTCTGAAACATATTTCAAGCGTACATAAGTATAATCAGTTAAATATTTATCTGTCCACAATGTTTTAATTCTATACATACTGGGGGAGGTAAAGATTGATATCTTATGTAAGAAGCAGCTGAAACCAAGGCAATGTCTCTTGCAACGACAAGACACGTCAAAGGAATAGGAACCAGTCCTACCCAGGCCAAAGATAGGAACAATGTACCTACAAGTAACTTATCTGCAACAGGATCCAGAAAACTACCAAGCTTAGAAGCTTGTGATGTCCATGTTCGTGCAATCCATCCATCTGCTAGATCACTAAACCCAGCAATTATTAACAGCGACAATGCTATCTATAATATGAACATAATATATAATGAATAAATATACACTTAAATGTTATAACGTTTTTACCTGGTAATCTTGTGATAAAATTAAGTAACTCAAATACGGTGATGTAAAAATTCTTGCCACACAAAGAAAATTTGGTACTGTCCAGATGTTTTCTTTCTCAATAATTACCTCTACTTTTCGCTTAGTTTGTTTAATGTTTTGAAGTACTCGCAATTTGAATGCTTTACTTTTACTGACATTTTCTCTTTTGGTGATGTAACTTTTATGACGGTTGTTAATTCCATTGGAGAATACTCTTGCATGATAAAATAAATATTGCTTCAAACATCTCTTTAGCCAATATCTACTTGAAATTGTAGATTGTTTGAAACATAATATTGCAAACTGGCTCATAATTGTTTATTCCTGTTTTTAAAATGATACAATGGATGTCATAATAGATACTATTGATGTGTAGTCACTAAAACGATAGTTTCACGTTAAGTTATATTTTATTGAAAAATTATATATTATGTAGAACACGAGTCAAGCGAGATTTTGATGTTAGTTTCCATAAAATCTGAAATTGTTTGAAAACAAATTATCAAAATGAAACGTAATATTTTGTTGTTACAATAAAGTGAAAATTACTAATAATCTGCTTAATTTTGTATGAAAAATTTGATTTAGATTTTAATAACAAAAGAATCTTTGTAATAACAAAATTTATTGAACGAATTTACCAAGAAAAAAGTTTCATCTTCGAGGTTATGTTGTCCAATAAATATGAAGCTTACCTGATAAATTAAATATCTTTTACTTTTGCGTACTACGTAAGAAGAGAAACTGAAACTATCGTTTTTCGTAAAAATAAAAGAAAAATTTCTACATGAACATCAATTCTGTTATGTTTATTCATAATCCTATTTCAAAATAATTCTATTAGCATGTCATTGCAAGTTTCGCAATGGAGGGGGAACTTTCCTATCAATTACATCTCGATTAACGAAATGAAATGAAATTAATGCGCCAACTATTTAAAATGCCTAATCACGAGAAAAACAATTTCACGAAACATTTCTATTTTCTTAATGAACGAATTTATGTACATGTTTATAACATATTGATTATCAATAATGAGAACCGCCGTCGTTTTTCAATATTTCACGCTTAAGTTTTTTACGTTAAAATAATAAACTGTAGACAGTAGTTTTTGCAATGAAAAATTGCTCTATATTATTTTGTATGTCGTTTATAATTTTTTACATTAACTTTTCTATTCGTAAGTAACGCGGTCGTTTATTCGTAATCGATAATATCAGTTCTTTAATTAACTTACTTCCTGAGTGATGTATGCAAACATAATCGCATCGTTTCGACCGAATGATTAAGACGAAAGTATACATGTATTTAATAATTTAAAGATACAGTCAAAGGGACAAAATTTAACAAGAGAGAAACACGAATTCCAAGGTATCACGTTATTAATTCGTTACGTTCGTTATACCTAAAGTATATCGAGAAAGTACATCGTATCATTTCGTATCTCTATGATCGATCAGCAGTTGCGTTGTTAGAATGAAAAGAAATGTGACACGTGCAAAAATTTAATTAGTTCATCATTTACAGTGTATGTCACTGTAAACGTAAGTAGTGGGAATCATTCTCAAAATGAGAATCCCTGTTGGGAGAGAATTTTCGCCGTAAGAATGCGTGCTCGCGGAGCGCGTGCGCACAGCTGGTCACGGTATTGCAGGCGCACGACTCGACGAGCAACAGAGTGCTGTGTACATCCCCGCCCACGTATTATTATTCGACTGTCCTGTAACCACGCTTCTTGGTGATCGTGAACGACCACGAGTATCGGACAATTTCGCACCGTGTGGATAATGAATTCATTATCCGCGGGATACGTGCCGTGGCCTGTCGACAGAACCACGTAAGAAGGCTTTAATGTGACACAAGGGCGAGCATGATTCTGGCAGGATCAGACCATTTTCTGGCGGGTAAGTCCACTATCTTCTACTTCCTCTACATCCCTTTTAACGAATTCAACCGTTCAGATGCGAGCTGGTACACTTTGATACGCTATACGCACAACGAACCCTAAAATATCGACGAATCGATGCACGATCGTCGATGAACGGCATTTCTTCCCGACAGAATTGCTAAAATCTAAATAGGACACGCGTTCCGTCGTGCACCCCCCTTTCGTCGTTAATACATCACGGCGTTTCCAACAGTTTCCGGTCTCGAATTGACCCGAGAGCGAGTCAATCTTCAAAAAAAGCGATTCTCGATCGCTACCTTCCAGTACATCGTCAACAAGATTCTCGCGTTAATCGTGCTACGTGTATCGTTCCTTTTGAGTAATCGGGCACGACTGACACGTACCACGGTTTCCGCATTGCGCAAATTAAAACTATTTTCAAACACACTGCCTCGAGCTTCGTCCTGCCGTTTCTCTTTTCGCTTCTCCCCCTATGGTACAATAAAATAACAAATATACACCGACGACTCGTTACAGTCGAGTGTATATATGTGTGTGTGGTAATATCGTATCACACGTATCGTTAATCGTTGTCGGAAATCAAACATTCCCGTTAATCGTGTTCAGTGTCACAATATCGCGGCAGCGGTTTGCGCGACGAGAGAAAATCGGTGGTTAATTATTCCAGGTCATTACGACGTAATCGCCGACTGTTTTAACGCGTTCGATACATCAATGACACGTACGACCACCGTTCGAGAGAAAGATTTAATCTGTACATGGGTGAACGCCTTTTCAACCGTGGTCAATAAATAACTCGCGCCTTGACTGTACCCTTTTTGATCATGCTTTTTGCATCCACGGGACCTTCCTTCCGCGTCCGTTCTGTCGCATCCTCCTCTTTTTTTTTTTTTTTTTTTCTTTTTTCTACCACCGTCCTTTTCACTCTTCTCGTCCCTCGCTCCTTCGCTTCTCCTTCTCTAGCAGCTGGCCTTTTTTTCATCTATGATCGTTATTATCATTCGTCGAACGATAAATAATACACACGACTGCCAGTTTATTCCAAACTAGCCGTTTCCTCACGATCGATCGACTTACAGTACCTGTGGAAGCGACAGCATTTCTGGGTGCCGTAGCTGGCTTCGTGGTCCTCCTGTTGGCTCTGTTCTTGTACCTGTCGCGCAAATGGTGCTTCACCCCGCCGTCCACCACCACGCTTTTCGGCGGCGTTTGCGTGCCCCTCTGCGAGTCTAACAACGGCTCCACGTCGCAAATTGCAAAGAACATAGGTAGGTTGCACGATCCCATGTTCTACTGAAGCTACTCTGTGAGAGTGCCAGATACCCAGCAGATCCAGAAGCAGCCGCGCAGATTCTTTTCCTTTTTCGCGATATCCTCGCTTCCGGTCGTTCCAAAGATCGTTGTCAGCTACTGTTTTCGTACCTGAAATGGAAACGAACCCAGTTTAGAAAGTAGTTCACTTTAGTTTATTAACGCGCGATTTGAAACTGAAACTCGGCAGGGAAGGCATTTTCCTACTCGGATCCAGAGACCAGCTCCGATTCGGAAGAGGACGTCCTTCGTCGATTGAACTCGCACTCTCATCCGCCGCCGGACACTTTGACTATCCAAGCGGAAGATGGACCGACCATTCTGGGTTAGTATCCTCTCGTCTGCTTGCCTCGTTTCTCCTTGATCCCCCTTCGCTCCTAATCGATCGCGCGCCGCTGTTTCAGACGCTGGCACTACGTCCAGCAGCTGCACGGAAGAACACTCGCCCACTGATCAACAACAGGTGAATGAAAAGAACAGTTCATTCGTATCTTGTCACAATGACGATCACTTTACATTCTCCGAGCAAAATTCATTCTCTCGAACGAATCTTTTGGAGTTTGAAATATCGTTTCGTTCCGATGCGCAGTGCGTGGTAGAAGTCGGCGCCTCCGGTATCATTCTCGACAGCAGGGAGCAAGAGGTGGAGGTCGAGCAGAATGGCTCGACCACCAACGACGTTATCACGACGATGGGCACTATCACCGAGGAAGTGGGCAGCTTGGAGGTCGCTTTCCTCTACGACGCGCCGATGCGCGAGATGACGGTTCGCAGAGATTTCGATCGATCGGCACGAAAGAAAAGTTCGCGAAAGAGTTCGTTGAAATCGAACACGACCGACGAGTTTCCCTTGTTTGCAGGTTCACGTGCTGCAAGGACGAAATTATCCGGAGGGTATAGGCGGCAGTCAAGTGCGGCTGGTGCTGTTACCGTCGAAGAAGCAACGCCGCAAAACTCGAGTGCGCCAGGGCACGTCCCCCCAGTACATGGAGAGTTTCCTGCTTCCGCGGGTGAATCCGGAGGACGTGAACGCCATGGGTGTCCGCTTGAGAGTGTACCTGTGGGGCGGAAGGATGCGACGGGAGAGACTACTAGGCGAAGCCAGGGTCTCCTTCGACCAGATCAATCTTCAGCTCGAGACTACGCTTTGGCTAACGTTGCAACCTCCACCTTTTTCCTCGGTAAAAGCATCCGCATACGTGGTCGTGCCTTTTTTCATTGGTTCCCTTGTTCTCTCTCTTTTCCCTTCTCTCGGCTCGGAAGAAACAAACGAGAATCGTTTGCAGGTGCAAGATTGGGGAACAACCAGTAGTTTGACTCGCAGCGACTCCACGGGATCGCAGCAGTCGGTTCAGTCGTACGCGTCGCCGACGGCACGCGTGCCAAGCTACGCGTCGCAAATTGTACCCCCTTACGGCAGTAGCATGAAGGGCGGAAGCGTGGCGGAGATATTGATAGGCTTGGCGTACAACGGGACGACCGGGCGTTTGTCGGTAGAAATAATCAAAGGGTCTCACTTTCGCGGCGGCGGTGGAAACGACACGAAACCACCGGACACGTACGTCAAGCTGGCTCTTGTGGACAGCAACGGCCACGAAATGGAACGGTCGAAAACTGGCTTGAAACGTGCTCAACCGAATCCCCTGTACAAGGAAACGTTTATATTCCAGGTACGGTCGTGGTAACTCTGGATCTGAACATTTTTGATTGGACAAAAGTACATGTTCCTTCTTTCTTTGAAAAAAAGAAAATGGATTAAACACTTGCAACGGTGGTTGGTTTAGGTTGCTCTGTTCCAACTCGGGGACGTAACTCTCTTTTTATCGGTGTACAATCGACGAAGAGGCGGAATGGGAAGGAAAGGAAGAGAGATGATCGGTTGGCTCAGTTTGGGATTGAACAGCTCCGGCTCGGAGGAGCTTCAACACTGGAACGATATGCGCGCGGCGAGACAACCGACGCAGGTTCAACGCTGGCATTCCCTGTTGCGCCCCTGAAACGTACGATCGCGGAAGAGTTCCTGTCACGGAGACACGTTTCACGATGTTGTTGACGATAACGATATGGCTCGACAGACGAAACACGGCCGCTAACACGGCGCGCCGTCATCACACTACGACTGATCGTGCAACCGAGACAAAAGCAAAACTGAATTTTTCAAGACAATTGCGGCCGCTCTCTATTGGATGCCGTCTGTAACTGCCCGAACGGAACACAGAAGTCAATATGTCGATCTGTTGATCCAGCTGAATCAGAGCTGTCGTAATTTTAGTACTCTGGTAACTCCGAGTTCAAAACTCTATCGATGTACCAAGTACATTCCCTTTTTGATACGCCGGACGGAGTTGAGGGTGTTTTCAACATACATATTACGTATGTATATTACATAAAAAGAAAAAGAAAAAAAAGTCAGAGAAAGAACGTGAACGCGATACACACATATACATACATACGTACATACACGTTCAAGCACTTACTTACACACACTTCGATCACACATACATACACATACATACACGTACATACACAGAACATGCAAACACGCATTTTATCGGTCCCAAGAGTCGTATAAGAACGTATACACACATTAGCTGACGGACCGCGAAAAAACCGACTTCGATTCGATATGTGCCTGACAATGAGCCAACTTTAATCGTTTATTTTTTACTTTGTGCCTTTCACCCTTTTTAGGCCGCGTGTCCGCCGACGGAGAATCGTCGTGGGATACCCAGCCAAGTTGAGAGCCCATTATGAACCGCGATCCTCTAATCGTTCTCCTTTGGACGAGCTAAACTAAGCAAACGTAACTTTTCCTCTCTCGGCTCCGCGACACTTTCAACGGGACATTCGATTTGCAGTGCTTGTTCGTTCGAGTCGATACCACGGATCTTGGTGTTTCGATCGTATGGTTCGAGAATGGATTGATACGCGCGAAACGAATTAACGACCCCTTGGCTGCGTGAGGTAAATACGTACGTACGTAAGGGGACAGCGAACAACGTCGTTTCGACGAAGAAACTTAAGGCTGTACGAACGATTTTTCTAATTTTCCACGTGTGTATTTGGCTTCTTTTCTTCTTCGTTCTTTCTTTTCTATATATTTCTCGTCTCTTGTCGTTCGCACGGAGTACGTGTACGTTTCTCATTTGACGTCGACCTTGGTAGCATTGAACGTAAGAAGCACGATAGACAATTTTTACAACTCATTTTGTGTCGATACGTATTCTCGATACGTGTAACGACGTGCTTACACACGTAGTAGCTCCTAACTTTGCGGACGTTTTGCGTATGCGGGATATCGATTAATTAATTAGTAGCATCGAGGGGTTACGGTTAATCGATGGGGGTATAAAGGGGAACGTGTACGAGGACAGATTCACAATTCAACGACGCACAATAAACTCGCAAAACGCACCTCGTAAACGCAGATGTGATCGTAGAGTTGATATTACTATTAAACTAGTAGTTTGTATTACATTATCGTGGATATACGGTATAGGTTTTACGTAGAGATGTTTTTTCCACGCGTTTATATTAGAGGGAATTGGATACCGGACGAGGCGGGCGACTGATTAACGGATAAAGAAAAAGAAAAAGAAAAAGAAAAAGAAAAAAAAAAGAGAAAAAAAAATACCAGATGCTGTGAAATCGTTTAACGCTTGACTTTTTCAAGCTTAGCATTTAGGTGATTAACGATGATTAATCCATGCTCGAACTATTCTCTCGTTTACGTACATACATATTTAGACAATGTATAACGCGATTGCAAGGACTCAGAAGTTCCCTTTTTCTTTTTTACTACGTACGTACATACATACATGTGCATGAACTTTCTCGTATCAGATGTGCAGAGACACTCTTCTTTTTACAATGCTCTCCCCGAAATGTTCAAGTTTCAAACCGGATACCTTTAGCGCTTTTCGAATTTAGCATAATGTCATCGATAATCGATAATAACGTAGCGGAGATGTGCGTTTGTTGTTGGTGCAGTCATCCAACGTTTTTAGCGTTTCTAGAGAGCGGGAAGAGAGACAACAGCGGAGAAGACGCGACGTAGCGATGCGTGATGAAAGCGAGCGATTGAATTACTTACTCTCGAGCCTCGAGAAGTTTCAAAGCGTGAACTTTAGCTTTGATTCATAGGATACTTTTTCACTTCTGAGTCTTGGTAACATACTTGTATATTGTACAGTCTGTTTATAAACAACACGATATTATAAACGAACGAGGATCGAAGATTTGTACGCGTAAGAATGACGAAGAGAGAGAGGGTGCTCGGTCTCTCGTTGCGGATGGATCGAAGCCCATCCACGGCTAAGAACGGAATGTTTTTTGAAATATTTGTGATCGATACGTACACTTAATTAACGAGTAGGGCTTTTTCAGGGTAATTTCTATGCCTTTGACTGTTCCCAATTTGTTACGATATAGTTGTAATTGCATCGAACTATTTTAAAGCAAGTGACTGGCTTTTCGCGAGACGATACAAACGACGATGAAAACGAAGAACGCTTGGTCAAAGACGCTTAAGGCATTGATTAGGCGAGCAGAGTGTATGAAATTATCGAATTTTATCATTTGTTCAACCACGATGTTTGGCAATTATGAATGTATGCGGCGATGAAAAATTCTTACAATTACGATAATTCATATTGTCTTGTTCTCTGGTGTTCTATTCTATTGTGTCGCTTTCTCGAGTGTCCGGTGCTTACAATGTCGATAAAAAAACATACATATATATATATATAAAATATTTTATGTATATATATATATATATATACATAAAAAAAAACAAAAAGAAAAATCTTAAGGATCGCGAGGATTATAAACAGACTAATGTTGGATTTTTATCTATATTTTATCTACAGCACTCTTTCTCGATAAGTATTAATTGAAGTTTGAACGTCTACTGCACAAAATAATTACCTTAATCAATGTTATTACTTATAAATTAATAATAATTATTATATCTGTCGCGTTTTATAAAAGTGTACTCTAATATTAAATTAAACGAATAAACTTATAAATAGTTGTTACCGAATGCATAAAGAAAAAGGAATAAAATTTGTCAAAGTACATATTTCTCTAATAGTTCTTGTTTTTTTCTTGCAAGCAACGCCTCCTGAATATCTTGTTGCGATGGTATTGCTTTTTGTGCAGTTGTCTCGATCTCTTCTTCCATCTCTGGCTCTTTTTCGCTCTGCGTCAGCCATTCTTGCATCGCTCCTTCTCGGGCTTCTTGTTCAGCTTTTTGTTCCAAAGGCAGCAAAATTCCATCGTCGTCGTCTCTGTACCCATAGTAATCAGCATCGATGTCCTTCATTAATTCGGCGCGTGTTTTGCGAGGCGGAGGCGGTGGTTCTTGCTCAAACAATTCTCTAACACCTGGTAGCTCTTTCGCCGCTCCAAAATATTTGTAACCACGATTTCCAGGCACCTGCGCGTTGTGACAATTAGATCTTTACGTTTTCTATCAAAAATCGATCAATGCATCATGCTTAAAAACATGCTGTATACCTCACGACCTTCGTGATCGAGCATACGTGGTCCTACTCTGGAATAATCAGGTCCACCTAATTCTTTTATCTGAGTCTCCCAATGTCGTTTCTCCCTCAGCAATTTATTAATCTCGTCGTTCAAATCTCGGATACGAAATTCTCCTAGACCTGCGTTCTGAATCTGTGCAACCTTCTTTGCAATTTCTCTAATTATCTGCATCCTCCACTTCTCTGCCTTCCTCAAATCTCTACATTCGGAAGCTAAATACGGCCTCCTTTCTTGTTCCTTTCTGGCTCCTTCGTTGCTTTGTGCAGCTCTCCATCGAGCAAGAGTGGTCCTGTTTGAATAAAACATGTGAAAAAGAAAAACTTGCAAACTTACGACAAACAAATTAAAAGATATATTCTCTTTTTATAATACTTACATAGCCTTCTCCGCATTTCTCGCCTGAAATAAATAATGTTGGTTAAGTATGTTGAGAATTTTGTGTAATATGCAATAATGTTTACTGTACTTACCATTTTTTATACAGATAATGACTTGAATAACAACGTTCAATAAAATAGTTTACCACTGTTATAAACTTAGGTGTAATTGGTTACAATGATATGCTTGGTTAAGTATAATTTGTAAATTATAATTTTTATGTTATTGTTATGTGTTACGTGTTAAAACAATGTAGAATTTTGATTTCATTTTGCACTCGATGACAAACACCAAACATAGTTCATATAGGTTATGATACTGTTGTGACTTTAAGGTTATGTTTTCGTATTCGCAGCAACGAGGTTCTCGTGTGCAGTGCAAATAAAGTTTGTACCAACGAAAATGAATAAACAAAATCTTTTGAGATTAAGTGCTGTAGTTCTCTATCGTTACATATCTATTTTAAATCGTAGTAGAGAAAGAGAAAAATCATTAAATTTCATCCATAATTTTTATGTTTGTTTACGATATTGTTAATAAAATAAAAAATTGCAGAATTTAATCAAGTAATTTATACATAAAGTATACATGTATAATATGAGACAATCATAAATATAATAATAATAATATTGTCACAAATTGTTTGCAAAAGTTATATGCTAATTATTAACAAACTAATTATTAACAAAATATTATAGTTAAAATGTTATGCTGCAATGAATGCAGAATAAAGTTTTGTTTAATTAAACTTCGTCGCTTTATCCTGTGAGCATTCCAGAATCCACGACGCTATATGTAAACATGTGTACTGTATGTATGTTCAAGAAAAGAACTGGCCAGAGGTCAGTGTGTTTCGAATTCTTTAAAAATTCTAGATAGAGGAAAGACCAACGCATTTGCGTTCAAGAAGTTGAAGAGTACGGACGCTTGCGCCGAACGATAGTGAAACGATATATTAATATTTTTAATTCTGTTTCAATTGTTTTGCAACGATATTTACAGTAACATAATAAAGACTAATAAGCAAGGTTTTCTTTTTATTATAGTTTGAACAAAATTTCGGAGAAAACAGCCGGCTCGATTCAAAATGCTGAGTAAGTAGTATTGTTTCAGTATTATATCAAGCATTACAAATAACGTTAAAGATTAATCCTTTAATTTTTAATGATAATTTCATGAATTTTTGATAGTTATGTGATTAAATGTAATACGCAGATGAGAAGAAACCCAAAAGGAGACTTTTATTCGCATCACGTTTTGCTACTTAATTTTATTTGTGCAACACTTTTAGCCAATTGTGTGTCTTTATCTTTATGATTGTATTGAGTCTGCCAGAAGCAGCCAATCAGAACTTGATTTCTTTGTCTGGGCTTCTCATCTCTGTAGCAGTAAATAAGAGATGTAGAGGACGACACTGTTTTGACTTTTTAAGATAGTTTGAATAAATTAGTCTTTAATTTTCAATTAAACATTTTTTTACAATTTGTATCTTTTAGATGAGTTGCTAATTAAATTTCCTTCTTGTTTTTCTTTTTTTTTTTTTGTAGAGTTGATATATCTGACCGTCCTATTTCTTTATGGCGTCACAGCGCAAAATTGCGAAGACGATAGCCAAGGACAATGTCCTGCTACAACTTCTGCCCCATTTGATCAAAAGAAGGATTGGAATTCAGCTAGTAGCATTTATGACTTTCATGCTACAGACATCTATGGAAAGGATGTAGGACTGGATAAATATCGGGATCATGTTTGTATAATTGTTAATGTTGCCAGCAACTGTGGGTTTACAGAGGTAAATTATAGAGAATTGGTGCAACTGTATGAAAAGTACAGCGAGAAAGAAGGCTTGAGGATTTTGGCATTCCCATCGAATCAGTTTGGTGGTCAAGAACCAGGCACCTCGGAGGAAATCTTGAATTTTGTCAAGAAGTACAATGTCACCTTTGATTTGTTTGAAAAGATCGATGTTAATGGAGATAATGCTCACCCGTTATGGAAATGGTTGAAGACGCAGGCGGGTGGATTCATAACCGACGACATCAAATGGAATTTTACCAAATTCATCATTAACAAAGAAGGAAAAGTTGTTTCCAGACATGCACCGAGCACGGATCCTCTTCAAATGGAGTCAGAATTGAAGAAGTATTTTTAAGTTTCCTCATACTTTTACTTGCTTATTTCCCTTTCTTTTATCGTACAATTCTCTATAATTTACATATATGTTTCTGTCTTACCGACAGAGTTGAAAGTTGCTGTCGTAACAATGAGATTAAAGCTCTTGTTAAAATTTAGAACGTATACGTGAAACGATATGCAAATAAATAGTTTTCATAATTTATAAACAGTTTTATTCATTTCACGTCTTAACATTTTTATAGGACATGGTACACCTCATTTATCATATAAATCTCTAACAATAAAATAAACGCAGACTGTACAAGACGGGGGTTCGATCGGTGAGTCCCAACGAAATTACGGATAATTTACGACTTAAATATTCGTATTAAATACACAGAGTACATTTTCAATCGGTGTATAGGAAGATATTGCGAAATAAGTCGCAGTTATCTAAATGATACATATTTTCAATTCTTAAATCACTATCTTATCATCTAGCGTGATATTGTAATGATACTTGACACCGCTATGTACAAATTTTAATACAACGCACGCAATTCTATCGATCGAATCCATGTTGAACGACCGGTGCGATGAAGAAACTAACCAGAACATTGGAACACGCATGCACGTACTACATGCATACATGTGCATACATGAGGTTTGTTCTTCGTGCTCCAAGTTCCATTCGATCGATCGTTTCGTACAACCGAGAAACCGGTCTTCGACCACGGTACGTAAAAAATCGAACGAGCGTAATAATTCATAAATAAATAAAACGTAATAAATTATAGAACCTTAAACGGTCTCTTTGACATTGCTGTTGATGATGGCCATTTCGTGGTCCGTGTTCTTGCTTCTACCGTTCGACATGGTAACGGTGTCCTCACAGGTCTGAAAAATTGTGAAAATTTTTTTCACTGCTCGATGCTAATTCGACGCTACGTAGAAACGTACGCACGGTAAGTGAGACGAGAATGAGAGCGAAATTGTCACCGCGATTATCGTATTAAAAACAATGAGAGTGAATTACCCATAGTCTCTTGTTGTAATTCTACCTTGTAGGAAGGATTGTCGTACGCCGACGTGCTTTTACGGGAGGATATGTCAGCCTTACTGCTGGTCCGTCTTTTCATGAGTATCATTAGAAGGATCAGGGTCGACAGGATAGCAAGAGACGCGACGATAGCTACCACTATCAGAGGGCCGTAGTAATCGCCCTCGTGAAGGGGTAGCGACGCCAATTTTCCAGCTGAGAGATTGAATTTCAGAGTCAGACTTGCTTGCCAGTGATTAAAAATTTTGTCTAATCTTTCAATCGCGCGCATACGTACTTTGTTGCGATACCGTGGCTGGCAGAAGTACGCCGGGTTTGGTGACGAAATCTTGCACGTTGCTCTTCTTTATCCTCCCGTTGGTCAGATAGACCTCGAGCCACAAACGATACCTGGTGCCCGGCTTCAGATCGCTGATCACGGTCTTCGGATGCGAGTCCCTCTTGGCAATTTTGAACGTGCTCGTGTCCTCCTTGCCGCTGTCGCTTTGGTAAATCGCTCTATAAATATTCACGTACTTGTCCTCCGGATAAGGCACCCCGCTCCAAGTTACTTCCACGTCCGTCGATTTGATCGTCTTGATTTCCACTTTGACGTCGAACGAGTACGGATCCGGTTCCATCGTGGTGGTCACCTGAATCTTTGACGGATACAAGCTTGATAACGAAAGAGTTATCCTCGAACCTCGCTCAGATTAGTCAAGTTGAACCTGAGAACTTAAGCAGCACCACTTTATCTTGTTATTTACTTGATTCGAGGTTCTTTCGAGTTTCTGTCTACGAACTCGAGTAATCTGACCAATCTGAACGACGCTTTATCCTTGATGTTAACATTACGAGACGATAATAAAATAAAATAAAATTCATAGAGTTATATTTTGTTTCTTAGATACTCACTGTCTTTTCGCTGACCAACTCTGTCAGTTGCCCTGGGAACGGAACGAAGAGGATTCCGATCTCGTAGACGGTCGATGGTCGAAGATTCTCGATTACGTAATTCCTCACCGCTCTATGAATCAACGGAGTTTCGGCGTGAATCTTGCCGTCGTGCTCTTTGTACCTCAGCTGAACGCCGTCGATGAACTGTAACTCGTACTCGGTGAATTTCCTCCACATCACGTTGACCCACGTGGAGTTTGTCTCCATAACGTGAAGCTCGGCGTCGATCGGTATTTGAGGTGGCAACGTAGTCGCGTCCGCCCGCTTCTCCAGCGTCCTCACGCTGTAGATCTTGCTGGTGGGACTGTTGGCCAGATCCTTCAGCTTCACCGTGATCTTTACTTTATACTCGGTCGAGGGCTTCAAGTCGCTCAGCTCGAACTCGAGCTGCGGGGTCGCGATCAGGTCGCTTGGCGGCGCGAATACTTGCGACTTCCAGGTGGATACGTCGAAATTTCTATCCGATAGAAGGAAGAAAACTCTGTCAATATATATTTTCTACAAGTATAAGTGGATCGAAAAAGTATCGCGAAATTTTTGTGAAAACAAATAACACATTGGCAAAATATGTTTTCATAAATGTGAGCGTGCATTCATCACGTGCAAAAGTAATGCGAGCAGTAGCAATTGATAATGAATTACGCGATAAGGCGCGACAAACAAGTACTTGTTTTTTAAAATCAGCTTAGTAAGACTTTAAAATAGAACATACAGAATATATCTGGTAATGAGATTTGTAGAATATACCTATAGTGAGATTTTGAAACAGAATATAGAATAAAACGTAAAATTTGGCTGTCAAACTCTGAAACGCTTGATCAGATATAAATCCACCGCATAGTCGATTACTGGACAATCTTGCGTTAATTCTGATACTGATGCTAAATTACGTTTTGTCGTTGGTGTATCGCAACTCGACGCGTCCATGAAGTCCGACCAGGACCTGCGGCACGGTGAAAACCAGTCGGACGGTGTTCTCGTCGAGGGCCTCGAGGATCTGCACGGTGACGTCGTCCGAGGAGGAAGCGACAGGATATCCGACGGGCAACGGAAAACCGGTCGGCGCGTTCTGCTCCATGCCTAAATTTCACCAACACAGATCGTCGTTATTAAAACCTCGCTGTAAACCCCAATGACTTTTGCATACTTGCAAATACATATCGAGCAAACGAACAAGTCAGAAGATCGATTACGAAAATTCCTTGCGGCTTTTTGTCCTTAACGACTGGTTACTTACAAAACACTCGGAGAAGAGCACGAAAGAGCAAGAGACGAAAAAATGTACGAATTCGATAGAAAAGTCAATTTGTTGCTGATCGGGGACGAACCTGACTGGTTTGGCGCTTGTGCTGCGAACGGATGATTCAAGTGCGTGAGCCCAGAATGCGGTATGTGAGCGTCAATGTGAAGCGGCAGAGTGGCGGCCGGGCCACTCGCCACGCTATGAGGTATGGCTGGCTGTCCGGGATAGTGTTGGAACGGTCCAGGATTGGGATCGTGTTGGCCGATATGGGCTAGCAGTTCCTCGATCTGCTGCGGCGAGTTCGGTATGTCTGGCGTGTGTATGTGGTAAGTCGTCTGACCGTCCTCGTTCTTCTGCGCGTAAACGTGCGGCTTCGTGGGTTTCTTCGGCCCGTTGCCCGACGTGGCGAAGAAACCCGGTCGTGTCTGACCGTTGGCTGTCTGTTTCTGGTTGGATATCTGTTGATGGATGTCGTACAAACCGGGATGACCCTCGGGCGGCGCGTGTTCCAGCTGAACGAGGCCCGGATGTTGAAGGTTGATCAGATGATACAGTTCCTCCGGGAGGATCTCCTGCTCTGGATTTCGCTGGCCCTGTTTCGGTCGACCAGGCAGCCCCGTAGGACTCTTGCCCTTCTCGGTGTCGCTGGGAGAAGCTTTCTTCTTCGGATTCACGGGGATATTCACGATCACGTTCGGATCGACGTTGTCCGGACCGTGCATCGAACCTCTGCCTGGGTAAAGCGAGCCAGCCGTGGCAGAGTTGTCGTTAAAATCGCCTTGTGGAACGGTCTGACCGCTGTTGCCGAATCCTGGCCCGACTGTCTCTTGGTGCGGGCTCAGCGGCACGAACTGCGGTTGATCGACCGCGTGGCCTACCTTCTGCACAGGCGGTAGCTTGTTGGGATTTACAGGCCCGGGGACGAACTGTTGGTTCTCGTTCCCGTTTGTATTCGCGTTTGCGACTGTCGAGCCAGCCTTGTCCAAGAACTTGTCCGGTGCCAGCGGGCCGGGGAAATAGTCGTCTTTGTGCGGTTTGTGCGCGACAGGTTCGACCGGTTTCTTAGCGTCAAACTTCGCCTTTACGTTGGTCTTTTCTTTGAGACGTTCGGCTGAGACGCTCAGAGGTTTCTCAGTATGAGGAGGTAAATGGAACACGTTCTCTACGGTGGGATGCGTAGGCTTGTAATCGGGACTGTACGGTCCGTTGTACGGTATCGTCGGGTGTCCAGGATCCATAGGGTAATGGAAGAGTCCATGAGTGGTGGCGTCTGTGTGCGCGTGAACGTCTTTCGAATGTCCCCACAAGGAGGCAGGATCCAGTTGGTGGCCGGGCCCGGCCGTATCCGACTTGTTATTCGGTCTTTTGTTACCGTCGATCGATTGCCGATTGAACGCGTCTGTGGCTAACGGGCCGGGCAACGCGGGCGTCGCGTTCGTTCCTGCAAATGAGTAACAAAGTCGATTGTCATCAGAGATGGCCGTCGAATCGGTACGGTGTCGACCAACTGTCCAAGAATTCTTCATGCATATTTACAGCAAAGTATGTCCAACGTGTGTGTATGTATGTATGTACAAGCGTAGCCGGACAAAGCATGCATTTACAGCATTTTCTTCTCCCACTGATCGGCTCCACTGTTCAAATGTTCTTTCCACCTTTCACCGGGTTTCCTCAGATTCTTTATTCTTTTTTTTTTTTGAAAGACAACAAGTGATCGAACTAAAACGAAAGGGAGGACGATACGGTTCGATCTTGACGTTAGATTCGAGTACTTTGTCGTAGAATGATAAAAATGTGTCTTAAAAATGGCAGATGAAGGAAAATGGCAATGAAAAGTGCTATAAACGTGAGAATATCCTCGGGTGTATGTAGACGTCGCATTTGCACTGGAGAGTTCCAGTCAGGTCCGCGTGGCGGATAAGCGTTCACCATCTACCCATAACCAATCTAACGTTCCCTCTTAGCGATAGCAATCGCTCGAGAGGTATACCACTAACGCGTTGGTATCACCGCCACCAGGGGATCAGACGTTAACGATTTACAATATCGATCGGACAAATCTTTACATTTTAGACTCACAGATATACAGGGGGGACGAGTTTGTATCATATAATACATATTAGATTGACCAAAAAGTAACTGTGCTTTTTCGTGCAAACGAAAGGCGAATTCATGAGAAACAAAAACTTATTATTTGTTGTTAAAATTATTTAGTGGCGCATAGAAGCTCACTTGACAAAAAATTGCCAACCCAATATAACAGGCACGTAGACGCGAAAAATTCCTGTAGCAAGTATAATTCAAATACTTTTGCGAGCCGACATATGTATGAAAATTACGATTTTATATTACACCCTGTACGTCTGCTGTTCGCCGCGGAAGATCAAGGCCAAGGGTCGTTGCTTGAACGATCTTCCGGTCGTTAGCGCGGCAGAAGGAAACGGTCAGTTTGCCAGCTCTCGGTTTCTTCGACTATTTTCGCAGTCACGTGTCACGCGAGCTGGATGATTTACCTGGCGACTGGTTGGACGAATGCCCGCAGCTCCACTCCAAGCAACACTCGTCACCAGGTAGATGCATCAACGCGGCCTGGTAAGACGGGCAAGGCAACGTTGCAGGTGGCAGAGCGGGGACCGGTGGACAGGCTGCCTGACAGGACACGTTTCCCATCTCGCAGTAACATCGTTTCTCGCATCCGGTTACGTTCGCCGGCAGCTCGCTCCAATTGTCGTACGTGTTACCCTCGTAATTGCACGAGCCATTATTTCTGCATCGCACTTCCTGCGAACACATCGCGTGAACATCGATCCAACGATCCTTCCTGCTACTGCACAGAAGCTTGCTTCCCTTTCTCGAATATCACACTTTCGAACGAAGCGTCGCGAGTGTCTAAATGATCCGTGCCTTACCTGCGGGCAACAGTGAGGCGGTTTCGGGACGAAATTCGGGGGCACGGTCTCCCAGTCGAGGCAGTGAGGATCGAGAACGTCGAGGCCGAAATCGGTGGGACACTCGATCGTCAGGCACTCGGTTTTACCTCCTTCGGTGCACGTGCAGAACGAGATGCACTCGTCGTACCATTCCGCGCCCACTTTGTATATTTTGCCCATGTGGCTGCAAGAGCCCTTGTCCGTCGTCTTGTCCGAGATGTTCGTCTTGATCACCTCCGCGGGGAGGAAGACCTGCAGCGCCGGACCGGTTCGACTCCCCTCCGTAACTCGCACGTAGTACGAGCGAGATGGATCCAGATTCGACACGATACCCTCTGCGCAAAATGATTCGTTCAGTTTTTGGAGTATCTAGCGATTTACATTAACGATTTTCATTAACGTTGGCAATCTCACCTTTGTCAGGTTTCTGCTGCCTCCACACGTGATTGTTGTCGGATATCTCGACGGTCACGTCCTGCGGGTTCTTCGCCGACAGCTTCAGCTTGATCGCCGTCGAGTTCAGCACCTTCACGTCCGTGAGGTTCACCGCCAGGTCGCTCGAGGTTTCCGGCTTGATCTCGTGATCGCCCAAGGTGACGTCGCAAAGAGTGATCGTGCAACACGCGTCTCTGAAACGAACACGCGTGTTTTTCTACAACCTTGTCGAGGCATTTGTCGCATTTGGCTATTGTCAAGAAGAGGAATCGGGAATTCTTCGTTACCTTGGATCTGTGAGCACGACGCAACGATCGTGCTGATTCGTCACGGAAATCGTGTCGTTCGGCGGGCATCTCTGCTGGCACTTCAAGTTGCCACCGGCCTCGCACACGCAGACCCTGGAACAGCCATCCTCCACTCGCTGACCCCTCATTATGGTTTTGTTCTCGAAGACGCAGGTCTCCTCCGGCTCGGGTGCTGCGCGTGAAAAGACGAAAGCAGAATTCGACTTGAGGGAACTTTCGGATGCTCTGCTATCTGACGTAACAACGAACTCACCGGAATCGGCGGCACAGACCAAAATGGCGCAGCACGGCTCCTCCTTGACGATCTTCTCCTGACAGAGCGGATCCTCGATGCCGCGGTTCGCCCGGACGTACGGCGAGAAGCAAAGAGGTTTGCAGTCCGTGGCTGCGCCACTCTCGCCGCACACGCATCTCTCCTCGCAACCCCTGACGATCTTCTCTCCCACGGTGTACGTTCGGTTTCCTTCCACGCACATGCTCGTCGTCGGCAGCAGGCTCGAGGTGATGTTCACGGCTGTCTCGTTGTGAGACGCCACGTATTCGCCGCCTGCGTGAAGCATCAACGTTTCAGTCTGTTTCACGGTAACGTTTCGTCACAGGATCGAATTGATCGATTTTGCTTTCGATAAAGTTAGATCGGCAAAGGGGGTGAATGAAATGAATGTAAGAAAAAAAATATACGTTGTAATTCTATTGTAATTTTCATTAACAATAAGTAACTTTTCCTTGGTATTTATGAATTATCATCGATGACACGTGACACGTGATAAGTGTGTTACGCGCATATGCAACGTGCTCTCAAAATACATAGATATGCAAAGCGTGTGCTTTTATGTACACTGCGAAATAGATGTAATTTATGTGCGATAAAAAATAGGTTTTTAGAAATGAACCTGTCTCCGACCTCGCACTCCATCATGTCTGCCTTCTTACAATTAATTATCGATTAATGCTTCGTGCCTCGAAAGAGATTAACGCACAAACTTTTTTTTCTTTCTCGTTAAATAATAAATAATAATAAATAATAAAATAACAATAATAATAAAATAATAATAACAAAATAAAGAAATAAATTGCACGTGACTCTCTCACCTTCCACTTCCTTGTCGTCGTCGTCCATGCTAACGTCGCTGAGATCGGTGATGTTGGAGTGCAAAGAATTGGTGGGCTCCGGCGCCGAGATGTTCAGAGCTCTTCCTCTCGGCGCTGTCGTCTCCTCCATCGCGCCGACACCTTCCATACTGCTCTCCTTCGTCGACGAGAAATTATGGCTCGTTGACAATTCGACAACGGGTACCGAGACGTTCGTCCCAAACACGATTGGCTCGCCGTGAAGTAGAAAGGGTATCGTGATCGCCATCGTTTCCACCGATCTCGCGGTCGTTCCCTCGATCGGTTTCGACGACGACATCGGGATCGTCGTCACGGTGTTCGCGGCGTCGTTGCTTTCACCGCGTTTCGACTCATCGTCCTTGAACGGTTTCTGGTACTTTTGCTCGGTCTTCACCTTGAAGTCGGTCGGCTTCTTCTTCGGCTCGATCGTGGTCTTCGAGTCCTGCTCTTTGCTCAGGTACTCCGATTTACGGTCGCTCGTCTCGTTCCTCGCGTCACCGGGTAGCGGATCCACTCCTGCTATCTTTTCGACAACCGTGCCTGAAATGTGACGTCTTTTTATTAACACGTTCGAGACCGTGTGCAGTGTTTTTTTTTGCTATTATAGTAGATAAATTTAATAGTCCTAACTGTGGAATGTTTTCTACTTTACGTCGAGCTAATTTTATTTGAAGTAACAATTTGAAACGGCGAGTCATTTTCACTTGGTTTATTATAAATAACTTTATCTTGGTTCCAAACTTGAAACAATTTTATTTGCTCAACAGAAGAAACATATGCAAAATGCAAAATAAAATAAGAAATTAGCTCATCTGATAGTAAAATCAAATAGAGAAAGATCATTTGAAACATGTACAAAATGCAAAGTAAAATGAGAAATTAGTTCATCTGATAGTAAAATCAAATAGAGAAAGATCATTTGAAACGTGTACAAAATGCAAAATAAAATAAGAAATTAGCTCATCTGATAGTAAAATCAAATAGAGAAAGATCATTTGAAACGTGTACAAAATGCAAAATAAAATAAGAAATTAGCTCATCTGATAGTAAAATTAAATAGAGAAAGATCATTTGAAATATGTACAAAATGCAAAGTAAAATAAGAAATTAGCTCATCTGATAGTAAAATCAAACAGAAAAAGATCATTTACAAAATGCAAAGTAAAATAAGAAATTAGCTCATCTGATAGTAAAATCAAATAGAGAAAGATCATTTGCTCGGTCGACTACTAAACTAACATTTAGCCGATTATTTCAAGGCACACTCGTCGAGTCAAATGAGACGATGTGTTATTTAAATAGTCGTCTTTTTCAAATATTTCACTCGAATAATGCCCATGTCCGTTTCGTCGATCAAATTTTCGCTTTTGAGAGGTACGAGAATTAATACGAGAATTAATTAACAATGTAAATTTTAGGTGACGCGTGAAATGAAATTTGTTTGATCATCGACCGGTCGTACAACCGACTGACGCGATTTCAATTATCTCGCGTGCTATTCAAATATATTTTTGCAAATGTCTTCTCTTCTTATTTCAAATACACGTATGCAAATAGCGATGTATTTCAAATACAAATTCGCCCTTTGGAAGTATGGCACGATGGTAGAATCGAATAAGAAATCAGAACGAGCGATCTCAAAGCGCGTTCATCGGTTTTGTAACCGCGATTCATATCGACCTCGTCCATTACACGCTCGCGTTACTTTCTCTTCGCTCTTTTCTTTCGCGTATCTTCTGTCATGTCCGTCTCAACGTAATGAACTCTGCATTGCTATTATCACTCTGTGCGCGACGTATCGAAATTTCCGAGACTCGGATTACTTAACTCGCATTTCACGATCGTGTAGAAATACCACTTTGCTATTGAGCGAAGAAAAGACTCGTCGATCCTCGTTTTTATCTACGCTCGTCGAATCTTAACGCTAAACGTACCAACGCTCGGTCAAACGACTAGTTTAAAAATTAATTTCATTTAAAATTCTGCATTCTTTCGTTCATTTAATTCTTGTTAAAGAGAAAAAAAAAAATGAAAAAGTCTAATTTTAATATTCTTTCGATTTTCATTTTTTTTCAATGAAAAAGATATATGGTTCAATTAAAGAAAATAAAGATAATCTTAAAAATTTCGAAACCTCTCAACACACACAAAACATTAATACGCCAAAAATTAGTTTTTGTAATTTGATATTTTATTAAAAAAAGAAAAAAAATAAAGTGGAGGAATAAATTTTTGGCCCACCCTGTAGATGAATAAACTTTACTTGAACATATAGGTTCTAACTTTCGTCCTTTCGTTCGAAAACTGAAACAATTGCAGGAGAAATGATCGAGGAACGTTTCAGAAAGAAAGAAATTTTAAAACGTAAAGAAGGAAAAAAAAATTTCAAGGAAATAATTTTTAAAAATAATTAATGATAAAATCACGTTCGAACTTGAGTTTAATTTAAAATTCTGATATTTTATTAATCATTGCATTTATTTTCATTATTTATTCTCGCGTCAGTGTTGCATCGCGAGGAGCCGGCTGATCGTCGTTTTCATGGAGGTTTCGCAACGGCGCGGCGGAGATTCGCCGGCGATATTATGACGAGGCAGAGAGACTTTCCATCCGGGGCTGAAAACGCGCACGGGATGCGGTTGTTACGTCAAGCAACCTGGCCGATCTCGTCATTCCCATCTTTCAGTCGATCTGCTCGGTGCTCGGGATCGAGTTTTTGCCGACCTTCGGAGCGATCGCAGAAGCAAACGTAACAGTATCGCGAGCCGTTTTCTACAAATCGAGCGCATCGATCGCTCGAGGTTCTCTCGCGTCACATTGCGTGTTAAAAATCCCCAATCGATCAATTCCTTTTACCGCCGATTCGAAATTGACCATGTACGTCATCGACGTGTATGCTTTTGTGAAGAACGTTCGAACGAGTCAAATATTCTTCGGTTCTGTACAATTATCATTGCATGAGTTTCTCATATTTCTGTGAACGTTACGACGAAGGCTGTGCATAATTTTAATTTTATCACTGAAAGTGATTTTAGCGGGGGTAACTCAGAAAATCGGGCCTCTTCAGGTGCAACGCTGATGCAACGAAAATTAGCGATTGGTTGATTTGGGTCACGTGATTCGTAAGAGGGCGTGGGATAGACCTCGAGTAGGAGTGGGATTTGCGCCTGTAATTTGTTTTGCATATCAATAAAATTTTATGGCAAAAAAGTCATCTTCGTTTCCTAGTTAGAACAATGTTGCTTTCAATGAGCCTTCAATAAGACGAATCGTACTGGGGTTCAAGTCGTGCAGTTTTTTCGTAATTGCTTCGAACGATTATTAAACATCTTTGCGTTGGGAACACGAATCGAGTATCTTTCAGTTCTATACAATTATTATTAAATAAATCTCAGAGACAGTTCCAAATTAATGGATGACTTGAGTATTTAGTTGAGGCTGAAATATCGGTCCGTGTAGAACTTTACATACTTTTGCTGCCAGTCTTGACACTAGAACTATCAAAATGATAAAAATAATTCGTAATTTTCACTAGAAATTTTACAAATTAAACAAAAATTACATACAGTTTTTTAATTTTGTAAAACAGAGTACTTTTCGAGATTTAAACGATCCCCCGCAAAATGTGTAAATTGAAGCTTGTATCACATTGTCCTTCTACTTTTTTCGACTTTAACGTGTCTGATGGAAATTCTACGCTTTAGTCGCTTTGGCAGTTCTTTAATAGCGTCGATTAGTCCCATTTTGTTCGAATCTCGAGTCAAAGCGGAATTCAATCCACTCTCCCGTTCTTTCGGATTCTATTGGCTCGTCGAGGACATTTTTGCGATTCGTACGAGTGGATGTTTCGATCGGCCTTTCGACTTTTATCTCAGCATGAATGGGGAACTGTAACGGTGCGACCGGTTCACGCGTGGCCACCGCTCGTCATCGGGCGATCCACCTGACCGGCCACGTTTCGCACAACACGGCGCTGCGTGTAACGATTTTAACACGTAAGTAGGTGACGGTCTCCTTTTACGTCCGGCGCATGCATATGCATCGACGTTATGTTTGCCCAAACGAGAGTCCAGCCTTCCTCGTTTCACCTCGACTCCAAAATCAACGGTGTTTCTCGCTACATCGCTGATATCCCAGCAGGTTTCTTTCGCGATGTAGCATAAGTGATAATTTATCTATTTATTTATTTCTTCGACAGTTTATCTAATTTATTTTTTCCTCGTTTGTTCATCTGTTTGTTCACTTGTTTATTCGTTCGTCATGTAGAGAAAAATTCGCTTTTGCTATTTATTGTTTAAAATTTAGGTAAATCAATTATATATATATTATTTTATTATATTATTATTATATTATTATATAATAAAATATATATATTTGTAATTTTAGCATATTTTAGAATATTTCGAGGCAACAAAACAAACGAAGAAAATAGGCACTTGAAAGTAACGGGAACTGTCCGGAGAAATCTGACGCGATCTTAAATATATCTCCAGTCATTTTCATTTTGCAAATATTTGATCTTTTACTTCTTTTCATGAATTGAAGAAAATTCAAGTTCTTTTTTCCACATTTTTAATGGTTTCTTTTTTATGGAATAATTTTCAAAAAATAATAGATTTAAACTCAATCGATAGAATACAGGACTATTCGAAAAATCGTGTTTGTCGAGTGAAAAGGATCCATCGCGGCGAAGGACGTCCAGTGCAACGATACTTCGCGACAGATCACGCGCACCTCGATAAATGTTGCACCGTTCGAACAGAATTCTAATTAAAGAGTTGCGTACTGTTTGATGATCATGATTCATCAAAGATATAAATAAAGATATCCCAATGCTTTGGTCTCTTCTGAATTAATTATTATATTATGTTATTATATTATTAAATTTTATTATTTAAATTATAAATTTAAATAATTTAAATTAAATTATATTATTGAATTTTTAAAAAGTCTTTCATTCTTTTCTTCGCGTATATAGAATTCGTTTCAACGAATCTTTGCGCCTTGATCTTTTCTCATGGTTGGCAATCGGTAATTCGATTCACACGATATTCAGGACGGCATCGCCGTTGTTTCATCCACGTTCACTGCGTGATTCTTTTCATCGACGCAACTTCGATTCTCTACTTGAAACTGAATGATTATAATATTATACAGATATAAAAAATTATATAATAAATAGTAACTTGGATCATTAAGCTTTCATCAATATATATTATACATATAAATATAAACTCATTTATTTTTGTAATCACTTCAATTTCAAAAATTTCATATTTAAATATAATCACTATAAATCTTATATTGTATTACAATTTATTTCTAGTAAAAAATAAACAAAAATTAAATAAGGCTCTATAATTTTATTTAAATCTCACAATATCAATTATTTATTCATTATTTTATATTGTAACAACATTTAACTCAAACATTTAAATTAATTTCATTTCAATTTTACATTTTACACTAAACACTTTTGTACGTTCAATTCTACTTTATTTCGTTCATAACTTCGAAATTAAAAGTTTCGTCTACGATTATGTATGATTAGTTAAATTAGTTCAGAAATATAGTACATAAAATATAGTACTATAAAATAAACAACTTGTCAAATTTGTTTGTAAAATTATTGAGATTAAGCAATTAAAGAAACATGAAATATTGCATGTCATTGAAAAGGAATATTCTTTTAAAGATATCTATGTCAAATTTCATTGCGACATCTTTTACGAGTCAAGAATGTCGCGTGAACTCTCTTCGAATATAACAGAAGATCGTCAACAAGTCCAAGTTCTTCCATCCGAAGAAAATAGGGAACAGCTGGCTGGGCGACGTTATTAGGGAGAAATCTGTTTCCGTTTGCGATGAACGATTCGGTTTCGACCCCGATGAGACCTCGGGACTGAAAGAAAGCTGGCCGTGGAACGCGGAATCACTCGTCGCGCATCAAGAGGATCTTTACTCGGCTTCCCCCGGTTCGCCGGAAGTCGTGCGTCGTCCGTGAACCCGAGTGAAGCCGAGAACCAAGCGTCCGACCGTCTTTAATTATTAACCACCGCACGCCGCTCTCCTAAACGCCGATGACGTAATTGAACTTGTGGAAGAAAACGATCGTTTCTTACATTACATTGCACTACGTTTTCCCCTCGTCGAATTTTCCTTTTGCTCGAGCGAAATTATGCTAGTTATTTTCAAGTTTTTGGTGGGAGGAATTCTTTCAATTATACTCGAGTGAGCGAAAGTGACTACTCTGTGTGCGCGAAAATAAGTCAAGAACGTGGAACAAAATTTTTGTCAACAACGAGATACTTGGTTTTCGAGTTTGAGAATTGATTGAGTATTAAAAACATGTTCGAAGTTAGTTAGTATTTTTTCTTTTTTCAGACGTAAAAATTTTATCCTACATTTTCGACTTACTTTTTCTGCAATTTCAGTCCATCGACAGACATTTGTTCGTGATCAGAAGGTTGCTAGCCTCACAACTAATATAGCTAAAACGTTGTTCAGTTTCGAGCAGGCTAATCGCGGCATCGGTGCGCGTTAGTTTTTCTTCGCCGCGTAAATTTCCGTTCCGGTTTGCTTCTTCGTGGAACCGGTCGGTCATAATCCAACGATTTCAGGGAAACTTCCTCAAGGTGCAGCTTCTGTCGTTTCTTTTACATACATTGAACCACGATGATTCTCGCTGATGTACAGTAACCATCGGCGCATCCTCCAGTCGAAGCACACACCGAGTGTATTTATACTTTTCTAAATTCCCCGCTAACGAAGAAACATTCCACGTGTATATTTGTCCTTATATTTGCCCGTGGAAAGCGATTTGAAGAAAAACAACCGGTTTGAAAAAGCAAGAGGGCTAAAATGAAATTGGATGGCTAAAAAACCGAGGGAAAAGGAGGAGGGGAGGGGGAAGTAATAGTAAAATAGTCGGTCATCGAGCGTGCCTCTGACCATACGGTATTCCATCCTACTTGCTACTCACTGCACGATCATTACTTCGTTCCGTACATCACGTTTCATCGGTCGATTTCTTTCTCGTCTCTTTTCAACGATCGATCGCCCGTTCTTTTTTTTTTCAGCACCAAATACCGAATATTCGTCTCGTTATACTGGAAACTAAATTTTCTTTTCAACGTGAAAGAAAGAAAGAAAAGAAAACAGAATTCGTTCTTTAGTTGAATTCGAAAATTTCTTAATTTTAATTATTCGAATTATTAATTAATTCTCGTTGTGAGTTGAGTCTTCGGTTAAAAATACCAACGAGGGGATTATTCATATAAGAGAGAAAATTTCGCGCCAATCGTGCGCGCAATGGCAAAAGTGTTTGGGAAGAAACGGAGGCCTGCACGCGCTACTTGCTCCACCAAATACACTTGGTTTTGCCTCGTACGTTGCATTTCACTTGCCAACTCGTCGCAGACTTTTCCAGACGACTTTTACGTTCTGCACGCGACTCCGTGAACGCTGTTATCTGTTCTCTGTCGATTCGATCGATTACCTGTCCCCTGCCGAGCGCGACAAAATTTCTCAGCGCGTTTCAGTTCTCGGTCGCTTCGAGATCGTTCCTCGAACTAATTTTTGATGTTCCGTTGCTTGTAGCTAAATTGATCGCTCGTCACGGACCGAGATTTTGATGTTTCGTTGCATCGAACGGTACACGATCTTAGCGCTCGCTTTTGCGCCCCAGTTGATCGACGCTTGATCGAATCGATTCCACGGTGTTTGACGATTAACGCGTCGACTGTCACTGGGAAAATATTTTGGGAATTTTCACCGTCAACGTGTTCAAACGCAATCGATTCTCGTCATCGTTTTCAAATCGTTCGTAGCTTTTCACTTTCAATTATGGAATAATACAATTATGCAGTAATTTTTGGAATTATTCCAGGAAACGTAATCGAAATAATGGTCAGAGTGATCAATCGCGCGTTTCTTGGATTTTTATCGATTTCTAAAACCTACGCTGCCAAAATTTTATCACTGAAAGTGATTTTAGCAGGGGTAACTCAGAAAATTGGGCCTCTTCAGGTGCAACGTTAACGCAACGAAAATTAGTGATTGGTTGATTTGGGTCACGTGACCTCGAGTAGGAGTGGCGTTGTTTGGTACTGAGCGATCGCGTCTGTAATTTGTTTTCTATCGATTCAAATGTTTGCATATCGATAAAATTTTATGGCAAAAAAGTCAGAACAGTTGCTTCTGGGCCTTTCAGTGGGACAAATCGTACTGGGGTACAAGTCGTGCAGTTTTTAATTTATCTGCACTTTGAGTAAGATTTCAATCATTCGAACAGGCGTGGCACGACACTTTAAATGCCTGCTGTAGAAAAAATTTAGAAACTTTTTAAAAATACGCGAAAGATGGTATCGTTGCTTAAATTTGTTTGCAGAAAGCGGAGGATCAAATTAAAATTAAAATATGCGAATAATCGCTCGAACGAATCCAAGTAGATTGCTAGCAATGTTTCATACTTTCGAGGGAACACCTGGGCTGCCTTCGATCGCGTCCATTGTCTCTCTCTCTCTCTCTCTCTCTCTCTCTCTCTCTCTCTCTCTCTCTCTCTGCTCTCGCGTTGGACCTAACGGTGTTCCAATCGCGAAAAGAACGGGCCTGGCGATACCGGAATGCGAGAGACAAATTGGATATCGTTCTCTAGTCATCTCCCAGGAGGAACTTGCAATTGACATGCTAATCGAGCACTTGCCACCAGGTTGCTAATTGTAAGTGATGGAAAACTAGGTAGCTGAAGGTCGCCGAAAGAACATAGTTCGCGATGAACGATCTCAGGTCTACTTGTTTACTCCTTTCCCGCGACGATTCTCGCAGAGAGAATGACAAGTCCTACCCTTTATGGAAACTTGCAAGATAACGCAGCTGTTGCTTGGTATAGTTCATTTCGCGTGTCCAGTCGAAACGCTTTGTTAAACTTTCTAAGAACGTGCGCTTTTTCTAGGAAGAAAACCTCGGGATCAACGTTGAGATCGAAGATCTTCTGGTAGCATGGTTGCTAAATATTGTAATGCTACTTTCTAATTGCAAGTGATTCCCTCGAGCAGCTATTGAAAGAAAAACAAAAAAGAAAAAGCAGAAGAACTAGTTCAGGGTCGAGTTCTAAACGAAGAGTCACAAAGTCGTCTACGCGTACCACACAGTTCGCGGATCTGTCATTTCAAAAGTGAAATGAGTCGTTGGAAGAACCACTGTCAAAACAAATTAGAAAGTTTTGTTAACTCAAGGTTTGTTGCTTAACCACGTTGCTCGAAGATATTTAACATTTGTTTGTCCCCCGAGCGACAACGTTTGTTGACTCGCATGTTTCTTTCGCCGGCGAACGGAGAAACCGAGCGAAATTAACTCTTCGTTCGAGCTGCAGTGGAATTTCTAAAATTTCTCCCCGGGGAAAAATCCCGGCCTTTCGTAGGAAGATCGCATTCTACGCGTTCTATTATCCGCAGCCTCGATTACCTGTTTACGCTACCGAGACTCGAAAGTGACACTCGCCAAGTGGAGTCACTCGAAAAGCCAAAATCGTTTCGAGCAATATTTCCCGATTCCTATCGATCCGAGAGGAACGTTCTTCTTTTTTTTTTGCATCGCAGTGTGCTTTCACTCTCCTGCCTCGAGATGCCCCGCCCTTCCCGTTAGCACGATGGACAGCCGCAAAGGTTGAATAACAGAATCGAGCGCAGGTGTTGTTTCGTGATGCAATCGATTCGGCAAACCTGTTTCACGGTACAGTCAGTTTTATTACGATCTTCAAATTTTTACCACTCGAATACAATGAGCCACGGAGCTTAGACCCTCGCGGCGCAAGTTGCAGTTTCTATTTGAAAGGGAAAGAAAATTGCGATCTTGCGCGAAGTTTTTTAATTTTAAATTAAATTAAATTTCTTTCTAAGTTGGGCGTTAAATGTACTTTTAAAAATTGTTTACTTTTATACTTAAATATTACGGTAAAAATTATATAACTTTATAGTAAAACTATATTATAGTATACTTTATATTTAAAATAATGTTATAACTTGAATAATGTAATGATTGCCTCAAAAATTGAAAAGACAAGAGGCTTCCGAATCTTGGTCCTTTTTAAATTGCAGATTAACCAGTAAAAATTGTTTTGATGCTTTATATTTAAAATATTCTTACAATTTGAATAAATAATGCTTGCCTCGAAAATTGAAAAGACGAGAGACTTTCGAGAGTCTTGGTAGAATAATTTTCTTCACATGATTTGGTCCTTTCTAAATTGAAGATTAATTGAAGTAAAAATTGTTTCGATACCTTGTTTATATTTAAAATAATCTTGCAGTTTGAATGCCTGAAAAATTAAAAGAATACGAGGCTTTTGAATCTTGGTAGAATAATTCTTCTCACATGGAGAGACGCGTGTCAGTTTTTGCGATTCATTTAGAATCCCGCCGGACGTAGAAACTGGCATCTCTCCTTCCAAGAAGCCACGTTCCTCATTAAATGGAAATGTCAAGCTAATCTACACGCGAATGATCGTTTCCATGCGGGCATCGAAATCACCGAGTATTGGCCAAGATGTGTTTCCGTTAGAAACCCGTTTTCACGACTTCAACGACAACCGCGTTATCGCGCGCGCATAATTAAGCAAATGTCCGCTTAATTGCACTCGTTGATACATAACTGTGATACTTGACAACGATTCGGACGCATTTGTTAACGGTATTCGATACAAAATCGAAGCGATTTGTCAGAACGTTCGCAGAGAGTGATGCAGAAATCGAACCGACGCGTTTGAATCTATTCAAAGAGAAGATTTGCGGACATTCACAGCTTTCTTTTACGCGAGGAGCGTGCAATACGCGCGCTTGCGTGCGAGGAACTTGAATAATCGTCTAGTTCAGTGTTCAGTCAAAGTGGGCAATATTATCCCCTGCTGGAACGATTCAGCAGGAGGGAGGGATAGTAGCCTCAGGTGCAAATTACAGACATAAATAGGGGGAGAGAATAAAGAAAGAGAAGAAGATTTTGAAAATTCGTTGGTACGTGTTTCGTCTGTTCTGCGACTGTGTAATTTTAAAAATAACGAATAAAGATTTAACTCGGGTATTTATATTATCACTGAAAGTGATTTTAGCGGGGGTAACCCAGAAAATCGGGCTTCAGGTGCAACGCTGATGCAACGAAAATTAGCGATTGGTTGATTTGGGTCACGTGATTCGCGAGGGGGCGTGGAATAGACGTTGAGTAGGAGTGGCATTGTCTGGCCCTGTAATTTGTTTTGTATTGACTCAAATGTTTGCATATCAATAAAATTTTATGGCAAAAATGTCGTCTTCATTCCCTAATCAGAACAGTTGCTTCTGGACCTTTTAATGAGACGAATCGTACAGGGTTACAAATCGTGCAGTTTTTCTTCTCTTTTCGATATAAAGAAAGGGGAGATAAGAAAATTTTGAAAAATCTTTGCTACATGTTTCGTTTGTTGTATGACACCGGACAGTCGTAGTAATTAGATGTTTTATTTCTCAAATAAACACACAAGATGCAAGTTGTAACCGAGTAAAGAAATAATAATTAAGCTTCGACGTGTCTTATTTGCAACATCTTTTCTTATTATGTCGGAGGATTTACTATGTCTACGTAGATACATAAAGTGACGCAAATTTGTCACTAAATTTCTCCATTTGTTCGCTTAAAGAAGATGAATTTTCAGAGGTCTGAGTGATCTTTAATCTGTAAGTACCTCTGTACCTCTTATCTGACTCTAAGTACGTAAATTTGGGAAGCTCTGGTCTAATCTACTGACTTCTCCATCGGATTCGTTCGGCCAAGAACCGACGATATTCGAATGAGAAAAGCTTCGTGATTCACGCGATGCATCGTTGGAATCAATAGCGAACGCACGAGAGAAGAGAAAGAGAGTCACGAGACGGTCGTTGATCGCAGAACAACAGTAGTTTATTTCTTTCCCTCGCGCGTGCAGCTCGTCTTGTCTCATTGTTCTCGCATTGGTTCGAGAGCAGGGCAAAGAAAGAATAGAAAAAAAGGTCGATCGAGGGAAAGTTGTGCGAGCGAGGTTGGAAAATTGAACGCTTTTGACAAATAGAGGTGCACTTGATAACTTAATTAACGTGCCACGACGATGGGACATCGGTGTCCAGTGACCATCGAGTGAAAGTCGCCGGCCGAGAAACAATGAGGCGGGAAGCGACTCGGATTTAATCACTGCAATTACAACAACGGGAACGACCTTATCCTCCTTGTTTCGTTCCTTCGCGAACGTTTTCGATGCTTAATGGAAAGAGAAACGTTTCGAAACTGATCGGAAGAATTCGGGACAGTTCTGAAGTTAACCTGCTCGATCGTCTTGTCTCTCGCGCGCCAGGTGAACAGGTTATGCAGATGATATACGTGGAGGATACATGGTGTCGCGAGGTTGTTGCCGGTAACAAAGATATCAAGGGGGCCAGGCTCGCGTTAGGAATATAAAAGAGGAGGAATACGTTCACTCGCGTATTTATAGTACCGTTAACCAGGTTACCTCGCCAAGAGTACAGCGACCGTTTATGAGACTTTGGAGAACTCCATCAGCCTGCGGTCGACGCCGCGGCGCGCGTAATTTCATAACCCGAGTGCGCTCTTGCATCCTTCGTGGCGTACTTTCAGACTCGCGACAGCGTTCGAGACTGTAACAGTTATGCGTGTAACATTAAGACAAATGAGCTGGCAACTTTGGCCCGTGTTTTCGAATGACGAATCTTCGAGTGCATGGTCGTAACACTCGTTTAATTAGGATATCGTGTTTGATCGTTCGACCGGATACGTTCCTTTCGCCAGTGGGCAGGCAAAGTCAGGATTATTTCGCGGGAAAAATTACTGCTGTCAGTCGAGGAAATTAATAAAAATTCGTTCTTCGAAGTGACTAACGGTATCGGGGAAAAAAAAAACCGTGGAACGAAAGAAACACGAGGTTGATCGATTTAATCCCGGACACGGACGTTTCTTATCGCGCTGGTAATCGAGAAAAACCGATCGAAGTGATCGAGAAAACGTAGAACGGGAAAAACTACGATCTTTGCACCCGTTGAACGCGTAGAGACGCGAGAAACGCGATTCCCACGTGGGGCCAACCGCGGAACGTGAAATAGAAAGTCGCTCGTGTTACGCGGATTGAAAAAGATTATACGTGTCGCGGAGATACGTAATCGTCGTTTAATTAGCCTCTGTCCGCTGAAGCGGACGCGTAACTGTCGGGAAGACAGGAAAAGTTCCTCAAAATGTAACGCGCGCCTTTCCAAGCGCACAGAAGGACGAGCTTCTGCGATCACCTTGCTCGAGATGCAATTAAAAGATCCTTCGTTCTCGCTTTACGCTCGAATCGGATCGGTTTCACGTGCGTTTTTCTTTCTGCGACTTCGATCGACCAGCTAATGGACATCAACAATCATTTAACAAGGTTTAATTCTAGACAATTTGGTCTTATTAAAAATCAAACGTCGTTAACACACATTAGCGTTAGCATCCGCGTTTCTTTCACGTCCCATGTTCCGTAATGAATTACTTAATCGGGATCGAACGCTTCGCCGTGGAAACTCTTCGACTTGAATGAACGCTCGAACAATCGTCGTTGGCGTCAACGGGATAACCCAGATACCGCGTGAAATTCGTCTCATTGTTTCGCTAATAATCGGAGTCCATTGTGCGATCGTAGACAGCCAGAAACGAGCTCGACAGACGCGGAGAGAAGACGGAGAAAAAGAGGCGAAGATGGGAAGAGGACCGGGAGAAAGGTGGCTGCGTGAAATTCCAGTCGAACTGGATCGAGTTGGGCAGGATCTAGTAGGCGATACAACGCATTTCAACTAAAATCCGTTTTATCACTGAAAGTGATATTAGCAGGGGCAACCCAGGAAACGGGCCTCTTTAGGTGCAACGCTAATGCAACGAAAATTAGCGATTGGTTGATTTGGGTCACGTGATTCGCGAGGGGGCGTGGGGTAGACCTCGAGTAGGAGTGGCGTTGTCTGGTACTGAGCGATCGCGCCTGTAATTTGTTTTCTATCGATTCAAATGTTTGCATATCGATAAAATTTTATGGCAAAAAAGTCGTCTTCATTTTTGGCACGTGCCGTTTGCCATGTACGTCACAAATCTCTTTTAAAATTAAACAACAAAACACGTCGAAAATATTTGTCTCGATTTTCCATTTTTAAAACGCGCGATAAAAAACACTTGACGAATTTGCACGCAATATCTCTGAGAAAGTAAGCTTGAAATGAATGAACGATCTCCAACTGAAATTATTTACATTTTACGAACCAATTGTCGGAGAAAACCGTACGAACTTATTAGGTCGACCTCGTTAACCTAATTAATTATGAAATGAAAAGTTGATAATTTAATTAATTTGTATTAGGTTTGATTTCATTTGATTTGTATTAAGTTTGACTTAATTCTCGCAAAGAATGGATTAAAGAATAGGGACTAGACAACGTAAGAAGTTTGTCACGTCGAAAAGACTGGAACGACGAATTAACTCGACTTCCACTGTTAACATGTTAAATCCACGTGGTTAGTCATCGCGTTCGGCTGTTTGACGAAACTATTTTCGGCCAAAGAGCTTTGGTTAACTCACGTTTACCTGCTCACTGCTGTTCACTCGTTGGATTGGTATGCGTGGCAAGCGTCGTCGGTGGCGATCGAGGGAACGATAATTTGGAAAGTCAACAGCCTCAAACTTGGAAGCGAGTTTTGAAAAATCCTGTGGAATTCGATGCGCATCGTCGTCACAATGATCGGAACACAAGATGTTCTAAGCTGTTATTCGCTGCTTGTAAATCGACCTCGTTTCCCCTTTGCGCGCCAAGCTTATTTTTTCCAAGGCCGTTCCTGGCGACGAACACACGAACTGGATCCATCGCTACCGGTAACGCGTTTCGCGTCCCTTCTCCTTTTACTATATACGCCACTTCGAGTCTGTTTACCTTTTCGATCGACCCCCGGAGCACCGTCACGAGAGACACGTGCCACCGTTGAATCGATTTCAGCGCGCCACTTTTAATCGTTTCGTTGTTCCACCCTCCAAACAAGCAAAGTTTCTTTGCTTTCCACACTCGTCGATCGATTTCGGACCAACGAAACCTAATTTCATTAAACAAAGTTGGCCAATTTGTAATACACGCGCGCGTCAACAGTCTGCGTCGTGTTTTCCCTTTTGTCTTCGTCACAGTTCACATCGCAGTTGAAACATGAAATTTTTCCCAAGGATGCAACATGACATAAAAGTCTAACTTCCGACCGTGGATATCTCGAACTTACTTCAGAGAGGAACACCAATACCGGTTTCGAGTTTCGCAACGTCGATATTCGAGCAACAAATTTCATCGATCGTTCGATCGTTCGCCAGATCGATTTCGAAATCGGTCTCTCGCTCGAGAACAGATGTCCCGGATACCGGAGTCGAGACGGTGTCGCGCGATTTCCATCCGCGGAGCGACTTCATATTCGTGTTAGTGGGCGACCTGGACAACTGTCGGCCGATTTCTCGAATCAATTTTCCTCCATTATCGGCGAAATCTGTTTTCCTTTTCGGGAGAACACGTTCGGCGAGTTCGAGGAAAAGCAGGCGGAGAGAACAGTTTGCAGGGTTTTTTTGCGAAACTGTCGCGCATTCGTTCGCGAATGACATCAGTTGTCGCGAACGAGGACGTGACAGAATTTTTTCGCCAGTTTCACGCGGTGAATACCGTTACGAGCGCGAGGATCGGTCGCTTCGCGGCGACGCCGATGCTCTCATATGGTTGCGTTTCACGGTGTCAACGTTTTATCGCGCAACTTTTTGCCCGTTGCCTCTTTTTTATTCCATCGTATTATTTGACGGATCGATCGTTTCAACCGCGATCTGTTATCCAGACTCCATCTTTCTCCCCTGAATATTTTAGATGGAACAGCGAAACGCGGAGCGTAGTTTCACCTGGGAAAGAGGCTCGAGCGTCGTGCCTCGGGAGGCACGAAGCGAATCGCAAGAAATCGCGGTGAAAAAAAATGAAACGGAGGCGTGAAGAAGAAGCAAGACTCACCGATTGTTGTTTGGACGGGCGTCTCGACGTCGGCGGCCGACGACAACGCGACGACCCCGCCTATCAGGCAAAGTCCTACGATCGCGCGCAGAAAACATCCTTCCTGGATACGCATCCTACCGCATTCTTCTGTCATACGGTCCCTCGGAAACACCAATGCCGCTGAAACACCAACCGTACACTCACACTGTCTGATGTATACTGTCACACGATCCGATGAAACGAGCAAAGGTAGAGAGACCCGCGTGCGTCTCGCAAATTGTCAATGAATCGAGAAGCGTGCGGTTGCTGAGGGACGCGAAACGAAGTACGCACGAATCACCGGGTTCACTCGGTTCACTCGGTTCGTTGCTGAGTCGGTTCGGTCGCGATCCGTGCCGAGGCCGGAGGTGAAGTGCACCGGTGAGCGGGATTTACCTCCTCCTTGGCCGGTGTTGGCGTTGTTGCCTCGCTTACCTTTCATTCCTACTCTCCGGCCAGCCGTAGAGAATTCTCCACGCTCACCTTGCTACAGGCTCGGCCACGCGTTTCTACAGGCTGTTCACGATATATCGATGCCTTCGAATCGCCTTTCCACTGGCCACGCGTGCCTCCGACACATCGGTAGCGAAGGAAGTCCCACACACACACACACACAGACACACACACGGCCTATTTCCCCTACTGTGTGTTTTGATTGTGGCTTCCTTGGAGATCTCACCTCCGTGTGCGTACCCAGAAGTTCTGAACGATATTCAACTGGTGTATTAGTTAAACGCGTAATTGCTCTCTCTCTCTCTCTCTCTCTCTTTTTTCGCACGTATTACCTGATTGCATAGTCGATTGCAGAACGTGCGTGGCACGAATCGAAGGACAAACGTGGCGCGATGTCCCACGGCCGAAGCGATGAAATCGAAAGTAAAGCGTTCGCTGTCGCGTATTTTCATCGTTGATCGATCGTCACTTGGCTGCTCTAACGAAATATCGCGCGCTGCGTTGCGAGGGCGTAATTTTAGAAACAGTTTCACCTTGCAACAGCAACGCGACGATACGATCAGAAACAATTGCGAACGTTCTTTCTCCTCGCAGAAACTTTCCTCTCTTCTCTCTTTCTTTTTTTTTACGAACCAATTAACACACAGTTGCGTCGAGCTACGCCGCAACGAGCACGCGCCTTGGGAATTATTAGCCGATGCAACGTAACAGTTTGTTAAACGTACTTGGAATTCGTTGATTTTTTTTACGCTGTCGTACTTTTTTCTTTTTTTTTTTTTTTTACCGAAAATCTGGCCACCGCGTTGCGTGTTTCGAACTCGTTGCTGGACACAATCAGCTCGAGATAAACTGGGAGAAGACGTAATTTCGATACAACGTCGATTCTCCTTTCGGGTTGCGTCGGCAAGCTCGAGGCTTTATTCTTAAGAAATCGGAATGATTTGTAAACGATTTCCTCCAACCGGAAGCCTATCGACCTCTGTTTTCTAGAAACTTGCGAAAGAAATTTTCCCCGGAACAGCGCGTCGCTGTTCTTTTCTATAGATTTGTTCCAGGTTCTTTGTTCCCTCGAGAGAAAGTGTCAGTGGGTCAGGGTGGCGGCACGTTAAAGGCGAAACAACGCGACGGAAAAGCGGGACCAGCTTTTCGGCTTCGGCGAGTCGTCCGTTGCTCGATTAATAAGGATCAAACGATTACAGGACTCGAGATGTGTCGCACGAGTGGAGATTTCCGTTTAAAATCAAATACCGGATGCACGAGGGACGTCGTGACGATGGCGAGAAGATCGGAACGGAAATTCCTCGTAAATGAGTCACCCGGTAGACGAATCGAGTTCGGTCGAGGACGGTCTTTGACTAAGTTTGGTCGGAGAAATCTTTCTCGCGGGGAAAAGCGAGCGGATTCTAGCGAGTCGTACACACGCGGCCTCGCCTTCGTAACGATGGCCCGTGTTCGTGTTTGTGTCTTATGTCACGCAGTTGAACTACATTCGAACTGCTCTAGCCAGGTGCTAGAAAATCGTTCTACATTATCTTACGCGATCGAGTTAATATTTTAACGTCACAATTATATCACGTACGACGTAACGTGAAGATCGAGTTCATTAGTAATATCGGAAACGTAACCCTAAATATATATATATATATCTGACGAACATTCTTTGTCACGGAACTTTTACTTTTTAGACGATCGTAGAATTCGAAATCACGTAGGCTGCGTAATACATGCTATCCAAAGTTGCTGGCAAAACGAGGAATTAGTCATCCCGGATCAGGCGTTTCGGATTTTCCGCGGGGATTATTGCGAAGGATTGTCACTAGAATCGTAATGAATCTGATTATTCATAACAGAAATTTACATTGAACGTTAGTCACGCTTTTCCAATTGGCACCTCTTGTATCATAGCGATAACGAAACTATCTATATTATATATTCTTTTGTAGATTACCTCGTGAAACTTAACGACTCGATTTGATGCCCGTTATCGCAACTTGCGCGTTTATTGAAATATTTATCGGTCGATGAAGAAATCGATTGAGGAACGTAAAGTGTAACGCACGCGAGAAAGACCGGGATCAAAACTCCAGGCGAGACCGAGATTCGGTGAAAGCGTGCCGAATAATCTGCATGCACGCTTCCCGTTAATTTGCAGACTTTAAGGCGCATCAGTCAACTGTTTTCAGTTTGATTTAATCAGTTCCCTTTTCCATTATTTATTTTTAACTGTACCGCCTGTGTACAATGAACGAACGCTTTCAGAAAATTAATCCTTTGTAATCTTTGTTCTTTTCGGTAGTTGTTTGTAATATTATTTAAAGAATTGAGAAATAAAAATAAGCACCTTGGAAGAAGACGGATAACAGCAGTAGATGTGCTACAAAAATAAGGAAAAACTATTGTTCTTAGGTTTTCTAGGTCATCAGGGTCTAGTCTAGTGTTCTAAAACTTATCATAATAACTTAATCATAATATCAGCGCAAGTGTTCTAAAACTTATCATAATAACTTAATCATAATATCAGCGCAATTTCTGAAGATTTTTTGATGTCCATTCACATCCTTTCCGGTTTCATAAGTCCATCTGAAGGCACAGTGTTCGCAAAAGATATATGGTAATTGGACTTCTATGTTGAAGGTCGTTTGAAACTCTGGTACTGCATACTCGTAGCTATCGTCGCTTAGCATGATTGGGTATTTATTGAAGCATTCCTCCGTTTCGAGAGAATTGGTTTGATCCAGGGGACACAAGTGGAATCTGAATGTTCCCAAATTGTTGGTAGTCAGTTTCACCTTTACCATCATAGTGAATCGACTGAAACAACGTGAAAGTGTTAATAAACACAACTTTGAAAATATCTCGATTGATTTGGAAATCTAGATTTTACGTTCTGTGCTTGCATTTGAAAGTATTGTCGTTTCTGAATTTATCTATTAAATATTACAATGAATAGTTTCGATATTTTACATATACGTTCTAGCAAGGTGATGAACTTACGATTGCTTGACGATCACACCGGTTCCATAAATACCACCGTTTTCATTTGGCCTGGGTCGGACTGCAGCGTAATCGTCACCGCATTCTCCACATTTTCCATGATTTTGGACGAATCGAATCTGCGAGATGAAACAAATCGACTAATTAACTTTTGTTTTCTACTTGGTCACTTTTCCATTGACACCTTACTTCTTTCTAACATTTTTGTCAGACATATTGCAGTTGCCACGATGTTTTAACATTTTGCTCGGTTGCAAAACTATATAATCGATAAAATAATTTAATATCATTAAAATCTACACAAGATCATGTTTAATACAAATCTGTTTTTCTTAAATTTCGATGATTATAAAGCAGTTAATGGGATTCGTACGTCTCCTCCGCAGGAAAGATCATCGTCGTGGAAATTCTCTTCAACAGGATATCCCAACCGCCAGGCACTGCTCCTACTAACAGGACTAATCATCATGCCTTGCCCATGGATCTCCTGAAGGAACGTTCCGAGCAGGCAGATATTTAGTAAAAGTTTCACGAACATCTTCCACGCGCGTTCTTGTTCAATCAATAAACTAAGATTAGTTATTTTCCTTTGACTTCTTTTTATAGGATCATACTTGCTAAAATATCATAGAACATACAGAAATTAACGATGATCTGGTATGATTATCTTATCTGAATTGGAATTATTATCTTATCATGTCGAATCAATTCTGTTGAACATTTATCTTCATCTTCCATATAATTTTTCGAAGGAATGGAAACGGAAAATGGATTGAAAATGTTTCTACCAGGAATATGAATTTCAAAAAAATTCCATATTCGATGAATTTTAGAAACAGTTTTAAATTCTATTTTCCGAGAGAATTTGAAAAAATTTTATTTCCAACGATAAACTAAGAAATATAAAGTGGAACAAAATGATTTAATTTGAATAACAAATAACGATTGAGAAGGTAATGAGAAATGTAAAACAAAACAAGATGTAAATGAAACGAGTCGATTATATTTTCCATTTGATTGTTTATCGCTGGTAGTCAATTAATATTTTTTTATCGCATTAATTATCGATAGGTAAAAGTGGATCTTTCCATTAATTTGATTAGATAGAAAAAGCAAATAAGATACGTAAATAGTTAAGTATGTATGTGTAAGCTTGACGAATATGCGTAAAATTTTTGCAATTATAATTGTGTCCTGAACGATACGAATAATTATGTAAATTTCTTTTTGTCCGTTTATCGAGATTTATTCGACGAAAACGACAATTTTATAATCAAGTTTTTATAATCACTAACTGGTAATCATTGATATTCTGATATTGTATTGCGATTAATTTAAAGATTGGCAACGTTTAAATTGATTGAAAATTTCTTGCAATAAAAACAATAAGCGTCTAAAAATTTTATTTATAATATTTCAATTACCCGCGCGATTTTAAGACGAGGGGAAATTATGGACGCCATGACAATTATCGATTTGATGATCGATATTTAATATTTGACTTACATAACCTATGTATAGATATGTATATATACGTATGTTAACTAAAGACAAAAATATGACAGTATATGGATTTTCGTTCTAAAATATGGACCGAAATTGTTATTGAAATACTATTTAATATTATTTAATTATTATTAAAAGACGACAAAGTTAGTAGTGTTTTTTTTTTTTTTTTGGATCAATCTATTTGGAACTTAAATTGGTTTTGTAAAACTTAAATTAATTTCGTTAAATTAGTTCTTATTTAATAAATGAAAAAGTTAAAGAAAACAGTCTTTTACCTTTTCAAGTTGTAAAGAATATATTTTCGTACGAAATGCGCGGGAGTGATATTAACTTGTCAGGTAAAGATTACAGCGCCAAGGAACGAAGCGGCGAAATGTGTAATTTACTTACCACGATTGTCAAACATAATAGATATTTCACGCGATCGATCTATAGTATTGATGCAATGTAAAGATGTCAGTTTTACGCGGGAAGCGCAGCAAGAAAAAACAGTATCTAAAAATCGTCAGATAAAGTCTCAGTGATTTTAAAGGACTCATTCAATTAGTTTTACACGACGAAATTAAATTACTTACGAAGACACAAGAAAATATTTTTGTAAGGTACTTACTCGAAGTCAGTCGAATCTTATTGTGTACGTTAGAACCCTCGCTCCGCCATATTAATAGTGACGCAAACCTGTTGCGCAAAGGGTTAGTCTATTGCTGAAAATCGTCGTGTTGATATGTCCTCTCGTATTGTGTTTATTAATAGTTGTGATTGCTTGATACATACTTTCACCATCGTCTTATCGTCTTTTATATTTACGTTACTGTTAATATCGTTCAATTAACTTTTAGTTTTATCGAATATCACAATTTATTACTAAATTATTTTTTGCCTTTCGATCTTTTGATCTTTGATTGAATTGTTATATCGTATTATGAACTTTTAAAATGGTATTTAACTTTTGATTACTGTTTCATTTTCGTACTATTTGTTCCTTCTATATATTTATTTGAAAGTTTTGATGTTCCTTTGTCTAAATTATCGTTGAGAGAATTTCGATTGTCGAGGAAATCTTCGAAAACGTTAGGAGGACGCCAATTTTCGAAGAATATTATGAAATTTGAAAGGGCATCATGGTGAATAATTGTAAGTTCAATAGCTTTTTATGAGAGTATAGTTACATTTAATAAATATATTTAAGGTTATGGAAGATATAATTATATTTAACAAATATATTTTATTTAGTCTAATGTAGGTAAATCTTTTTAGAAAGGGACGCTATCACGGTCAGGTTTGAACATTCTGCGCATCATGTTGTTTGAACACTGCGCAGCTTCGTTTACTTGGCAAGAAAAGCGCGCTGTATTTGAAACCTTAACCAGGAATATATTAGAAAATATTTGAAAATGTATAATATTTTAAATATATTTATTAAATATTTTGTGTTTGTTAGGGACGTGAATAAGTCATCATTCAGGCTACTTGCTTACTTTCCATTATAATTTACAATTGTAATTATAGTTTAATTTCTCTGTTTATTTTTCAGACTACCTGCGTACTTTCTATAATTTATGACTAGTGTATCCCAATAAATTTATGAAATTCCAACGAATATTTAGAAGAAACAGTTGCAGGCAACTCTGTAATTGGCAAGTAATTTGTTTTATCTTCCTAGAAAATATAGTAATAAAAAGGGAATCTAGACTGTTTGACTAGTATTTACCCTAAAATCGTCAAATTGGAAAGATCACGAGCTTTTTAAAATCAGTTTCTCACACATTCTTAATATGATATTTCTTTATCTGTTTTAATTTTTAAATATATAATAAAAATGTTTAATTATTAAAATTTCTTTCTTTATCTTAAACTTTTTAAATAGTATAGCGTTAAGAAGAAAATCTAATAAATATTTTATGTTTTATTATAGAATTCTTCCACCTTTCACTTCTTTGATGATGGGCTTCACGATGACTTCCTCCTAGATTACAGATAATAACGTTCTTTGCATCTAATCGTGAGTCGCATGCATTTTTGTTCCTCTGGTCACTCAATCATGTCGTAGGATGAATGGTCCGAATCGACACGGGTGACTGGTTGTATTACGTAGAATTTTCGACGAGTATAGTGACAACGGGTATTTATACCCGGGAGTAGTAGCACTTTTTTGTTCATGTTCTATTTATTAGCTCAGGATAGGTTTTCTTGCACATCGCCTTTTTAAATATTAATAATGGTTCGTTGAATATACAATATGTATTTGTAATTAAAAGTTACATAATTTATTATAATTATTTGTTAAATCGTAATATGCACGATATGATTAATTGCAAAGATAAATATATGATGGACTTGTAAAATATTCGTACAATCTACATGAATAAGTAAAGTATTAATATTTGATTAAACGATAAATATTGCAATGATTTTGTTTCAGTATTTGGTAATGGAGAAATCGGATATCCTCTGATTTCATTGTTATGAAATTTTAATTGAAATTGTTGCAGTGGCAATGATGATAAATATTATAATTATTGCAATTATAAATGATATTCAATTTTATGTCGGGTTTTGTAATAACATAGTCAATATAATTTCAATGGAATTTAAGATACGAAAGAAGCATGAAACTTAATTTTATTTGTTCAAAAGTACTAAATTTCATGTGCAAAAAAACACTTCGCGATATGCAGATTTCAGAATCAAAGTAATGGTTTTGGAACATTATTTTTGCATTTTCAAATGTGTGCTTTGATGAAGAGATCGCCCAAGAAATTTTTCAACATTTCACTTAGAGTTCATTGTTACTTATTAAATTTTAAATATACTTATCCATTGTTGATTTACTTTTATTCAAATATTTTATTCAATAATTTATTGAATTATTCAAGTAAATTATAAAATAGAGTCATTGAATATTAAAATAAAATAAGAGAATACAATATTGCTCCGTTAGATGTGAAATAAATACGTTACTCATTTTTTAGCTCAGGATTTTCAGGTTTAACCTTTTCCATGTTCATTGCCAGGATCTCATTCACGTGCCCAGGTGCTTCTTGGGTGGGAAAAAGGCAACGAGCATGAAGACCATAGTTCATAAACTTAATATGTAATTTCTTAGCGACTGATGATACATTAGCGTATCGTGCACGACGTATTTTTCACATATGTGTGCGTGTGTGTGTGTATGATTAGGCTGTGAAATTGCGTCGTTTTTTGTTATTCCTTCAAGCAGTATAATTTTGAAATATTAATAATTAGACGAGTACTAATGATACGATCAATTAATTACAACAAATTTGAATTATCACGAATAGTGTTATTAATCTTAATGATATGATCATGAAAAGTATATAATAATAGTAAAAAATTTCAATAATATCATTTCTTCAGATATGAGTGATCATGAATGTTTAATCAAGATTGAAATTGAAATATTTTACGTAATGGTCGCTAGCAATCATCAGTTGATTTCAGGAAAATGGTACGTAAATTAGAGTGTGAAAGTTGTGTGTTAAGCTCGGGTGTCGGAGGCGTCCCGGGACGTCCTCTCTAGATTAGGTTGTATGCGCCCGGGTGTATGTGTGAGAACCGTGGAGTGAGTGTGTTGGTGTGCCTGTCTTTTGCCATTTTTTAAATATAGGGCGGCTGGATAGGATAGGTAACTTACTTTCTGGTATGCTTGTTTCTAATTCTAAGTAGGTAGGGCTGGGCAGGTTGGTGCGCTTTTGCGTGTCCAACCTGTTTCCAAAAGTGCAATTTGAGCACAGTAGGTCGCTCGTTTGTAGTTTTGTCGACTTTTCGAATTTCGCGGTCGTGGTTATGAACTATCCTTTGCTTTGCAATTAGAAAGATTCTAGATTGAATTTCAGCGGGCATTGCGCCCGAAGAAAGAAGAGGCTTCAAGCCGAAGAGGCCCGGCAAATTGCCACAGAAGAGGGCAACTATCAATGGCTAGCCATTCTCTGGATGGGGAATCCATCAAGAGTATGGGAAGTCATTCTTGTTGCTACTTTGTCACTATGCTCGATTTTACTATTCGTAGTAGTAGTTAGAGATTATATTTTGGCTGTTTGATATATTGTTACTTTTTTTCATTAGTGCTACAAACAATAGAATCATTTTATTACAAATTGATTGTAGCTTCTTGAAAAATATTATTAAAATTTGTTTTGCTTCTTTTTACTTAAATTTGTATTACTTTATTTAATTTTTAGAGAAGATTTTCATCAATTTCCTTTTAAGTAATTGAAATTTCTCTCCTTCTGATTACATCGAACATGCATGGAAAAGTGATCAATTTTTAAATAGATTGCGCGTAAAGGTATCGGTAAAGTAGTAGCCTTAGTTACCAATTACTGTAAAGACAACCGGGAGGTTATCGTCAGTTGATAATATAGAACGTGTCTAAAGCATAAAGTATGGGAAATTCAGGCATTGATCTAGAACGAACGAAGAAAGTACACTAGGGTAAATATACAACGTACGACATTTATTCTCTCATCTTTCTTAAATCGATATCCTACGTACGGGTAGATACAGAGGATTCTATAAAGGTACATGAATTTCCATGAATTCTGAAAATTCGAGGAGATATATCAGCGTACCCTTACGACATCCCTTCTATTCCTCTTTGTCGTGTGCGTACAACTGTGTATGCATGTGTGCGTATCTATACTTCCGTTCCGAATGCACTAACCCATTTACCTCGGACTCGTACCACGTCGCAACTTCCATGCGCGTTTCAATCTTTCATTCGAACGACTCTCCCGCGTTTTCATTGTCTACGAGTCTCCTCTCTTCCTTCGTCTTAAATAAAACATTACTCTGAGAAGAACAACGACGTTTTTTTTTCTCTCTGTCTCAAATATCGCAGCCACACGCACTCTGATTCGCCAGCTTGATTCGTTAATAGAATTCGAACGACTCGGTTCTGAAGCATAGAAGAATTTAATTCGATTCGTTCTTTTATTTCGTCGTCGTTTTCTGATCTCTCCCTTCCTTTTTTTTTTTTTTCTTTCTTTCTCGTTTCGTGCGTTTGATAAACCTTTCTACTTCGAAATGAAATCCTCGTCGATCAAAGAACGCTCGTCCAACACGAAACCGTGAAACCGGGATATTTACAGTTGCCCACAGCTGTTTTGAAAAAACGAACCGACGCGACGATACGCTCGAGAAAATTATCCCCGACGTATCGATAACTCGACCGAGAACAAAATCGATTTTCGAACTCGCACGGACTTTACCTAAATTTCAATCAACTTCTATCGATCCTATGTCCCTTTGATTTTTTTTTTTTTTTTTTTTTCTCTCTTTTACCGAAGATATCGGTTTTGGAGCGTAATTTTCTGTTTAAAAGCGTCCGACAAAAGCCAACGTTTGGGATCGAACGTTGTCTAACTCTCTCCCTTTCCGTTCCTTCAACAACGACGAATAAAACTAATTAATTAAACGCATTCTATGTACACGTCGACGCACAGTCTCTGGTCCTACGCGAGAATTACCACTCCACGTGATATGCCACGGACTCGATTTCCTGCTAATTTCACTCTTCGTCCATTCGTTCGCCTTTCCAATCGATACATCAGCGGAGAGCTCACCCTCTACGGTTCAACAGCTTCGCGGCTCTCGAAGCTCAGGCTCGAGCCGAGCAACGTTTCATCAACGTTAAATGAAATTCAATATAAATGATATGTAAATGGAAGGCGATGCTTTAACACGGCGCTGCTCCCTCTCCTTTCTCATTGGGAAATTTTACTTTAAGGGAGCCTCCGTCCTCTGCGCGGTATCGTTTTTTCTTTTTTTTTTCCCCTTTAAACTCTTAACGTTTCAAACGTTCTCGCGAGAGACAGACCATCCCCTATCAGTTTCCCCTCTCGCGAACGATCTCTCGGTTTCGCCCTCGAGTCAATAAGGAAATTATCGGGATAAAATCGCGTTCTCTAGGTCGCCAATTACGTTCGAGGCGCTGAGAGGCCGCAGAGGGTTGAAAAATACCATGAAACCGTAGAATCTTCCTTTGTCTCTTTTCCTGTTTCTTTTTATCATACAATGGAAAACGCGCTCGAGTTTTATATTCGTTCACAGTGTCGAACACACCTCGAGCGGCGCGACAACACATTTTCGTTCCTTCCAACTCGTTTAATGCCACTTGTCGATATATTGTCATGGATTCTTCTTGCCTGCTCCGTTCCGAAGCGCTACCTCCGACAGACGAACGAAGAAACGCGGCAAAAGTCGACGATCCCATGCCCTCGACATCGCTCTGGACATTTTCTGGACGACGATATCCTTTTATTTTTTTTTTTTTTTTTTTTTTTCACGATCTTCAACCGCTTTGGTTGGCTTTTCTTCCCGACAGACGAAAGAGGAACCAACTCACGATGCGTTAAGGGCACTCGAAGGATTGAACAGTTTTCTTCGAACGCGGACGGCGATTACGGCCGTCGCCATTCGACAAATTTCAGTCCCGTAGAAAAAATATTCGCTCGATTTCCTACTAAACTCTCTCTCTCTCTCTCTCTCTTTCTCTCTTGCGCAACGAAATTACAAGTTCCCGTGGTTTGCGAAAGCGTACAAGCTCTTACTGTTAGCCCCTCGTCGTCCCGTGCACCGCCGATCCTGCCGATCTACCGCACACCCCCTCCACCAATTTCCAACCAATTTGAACGTGTTCGATGAGTAACTTGGAGATGGCCAAGATTGATCAACTTCCGCAATTACGTGTTTTATCACCGTCCGGCGCGCGTACGCGGGCGCATGTACGATTTCAAAGCTTTAAGCTGAAAAATATTTAACGTCGTTATGGGTGGTGGAGATTCAACATTGAATTTTACACTGAAATTGTTCGAAGCTAAGTAAGTGTATATATATAGTATATATATATATATATGAATGTATATATGTATATGTATGTATGTACGTAGTTCCGCTCGTCGAACGATCTCCAGTTTTGCGCGCAAGCTTCGAACCGCGCGTTCGACTGTCCCGGAAGGGAAAGAGATCTTCCCCACTGGGGAAATTTTTCCCTCCCCCCCGAGGCTCTTCGTCTTGGATTTTAGGATTTTTCGCTCTCCTCTGTTCTCGTCCGAGGAGGTCGAGATAAAAAGAAGTAAAATTCAGGAAGATGAGGGGGTGGGTCCCGGTGGTGAATATGCCGCTATCGAGGAAATCGCTTCCGGAGATCCAAGCTAAATAAAGAGAGAGGGAGAAGAAAGTAGAAGAGGTGGACAGAGGGGAGGGGGGCTTTCAACAAGAGGCAGCAAGCACGAAGTTGAGAAATTCGGGGACCGCTTTTCTTTTTCCCTTTTTTTTTTTTCGGAGCAAAAGAAGAACGAGAGCTCGAAGAGTTGGAAGTTTTCGATCGAGATCGAGGATCGTTCCGTTCCCCCTCGGAATAAGCACAGCGTTGATTCTCTTTTTTACACGTCCACGTACGCTCGACAAACACGGCATGCAAGGGTCATCAACTCACGGCACCGTACACGATACAAATTCTTTTCGAAAATACGTCGGAGAGGAAAACGAGGAAAAGGAAAGAAGGAGGCAGAGAAAGAAAAGAAAAAAAGGGACAAAGTACAAACAATAGGAGACGGTGAACGAGAGAATCGCTAAGGGTGAAAAAACAGCTATCTAAACGATCGACGACGGGGCGTCGATCAAATTGCAAATCGAAGAATCGCGCCGCCCGCGAGGGGAGCCAAGCGTGACAGGGGTACGGTGCATTTTGGCAGGGGGCCAGAGAGTCGTTGGAAATTGCTCGGAGACTTCGCGTAGCCTATTGTCGACTGAACAGACCGGTACCCGTCGGGCAAGATCAACGACCCGCGACGAAGCTTCGATCTATTTCATCGAGATCGTCCGCCGATCCGTTTCGATCAAGCCGTTGTCGTTCCCTGCGACCAAGCTGCCTCGACGATGCACCGTGGCCGTCGTCGAGGTGTTCGTCGGGCCCTTGGACGTCGTTTCCGTGGTCGTGCTCGTCGACGCCAGTCTCTTCTGCGAACGGAAGACGAGTTGTTTGTCAATTGGTATATTTAAAATGTAATTATATCATTATAATAGTATATTAAATTATAATTGGTTAATTATAATTAGTATATTTAAATTATAATGGTTAATGCCATCAGTAGCCATCAAGAGCTACAATAAATGACAAATAGCAACAAGTGTTTGCAAATAATGTTAGGACAGAGGCTGCTGATTTGAACCTGAACCTAACCCAAAAACCGAGCAAAGTAATAGTTTGCTATTGAATCGATTGAAAATAATAAATTGTTTATACAGAATAATACGAGTAACAAATAAAGCGAGGAAAGGACTGAATTTCGTATTCCAAAGGTGGCCAACTGGCGGCTTTTATCCCCACTTCTCTAGCGCCTATCCCCTCCACATAGGGCTCGCGAGCCGCCAGTGGCCACCGACCACCGATTCTGGGATTAGAATACAATTGCTGTTTGTTTCATCGATAAATAAAATTGTTTTACTGGAACGGAAATTATTTACGACTCGACCAACATTACCTCTCGCGGTGTGAATACACGTTAAACTTCAAACACCTCTGTCGCCTAAGTCAACATCCCTCTGCCCTTGAATTCTCGCTCAAAAAACCGCTCCCGTCGATCGATTTGCTAGACCAACAGTTCAAAGGCCGCGATTTCAAAGCTGTCCCGAGCAACCGTGTTTATTAACCCCGCCGAACATTCTCCGGGAAGTGGAGAAGGGAATCGATTTAAGGGAACTTTCGGTCTATTCGACCAATGGGCGGAGGGAGATCCCGTTGATTCAACCGGGGAATATCCGGATCGGGGGATGGAACGCGAAACTTTATGTTCGGCACGCCCGTGCCGCGGCGAACTTTCGCAATCAGGCCGGGGATCACGTAAGATCCACGCCGGAAGGGAGGCATCGCTCACTTCCGGCTGGTAAGGTCAACCTAGTCCGGGCACGTCCTCGTCAACGAATCCCGGAAATTGCGGCACGTAAAAGCGTCGCGATGCCACGGGGTTACTTCCAATTCGAGTGTCTTTCGGGGCTTCCTCTTAAACGGCGCGAGCCGATCGCTGATCTTGGTGCCGCGTTCGTCAAAAAGCTCGGCGAGAACGAGTTGGCCTGGCTGTATTTCAGTCGTTTAACGCGTTTCCTGTCACGTGGGGCGTACACGCAATTGAACTATTTGGAATTTTCATTGTAAAACGAAGAATTTTTTACAAATTTGTTATAAAGTCATGTATTGACATCTTAATAACTTGTGGCGTAACGATCATTTTCTTCGACTGTTTGTTAAGATCAATTCGATTTGGTAAGAAGACGCTATAAAATTTGTTATCAAAATAACGATAAAAAGTTAAAATTAAAGTAAATATTACTTATCAGTATTTAATATTATTGTATAGTATTGTGTAATTTATATAATGGGATTCTAATTATTTAATACTATTTATTAGTACACAAATAATAATACTAAAAATATTTGGAACAAAATCTTTTATTTTAAATTAATTTTCGTTAAAAAATTGTTTGTTAAAATAATCCCTTAAAAATGTTAAAATGCTGTTCGTTGGTTCGATCAGCTAAAAGCTTCAGTTCAATGAATTAACACTAAAACTACCGATTAAAAGCGATTAAAATAAAATTTCCATCGGAGATGTCAAAGTAAAAAAACAAACAAAGCTTTTATTTATATGTTTTACGAAAAAAATTATTTAAATATTTAAAAGTGAGCCGTACTATGCCAACGAAAATTATATTTTCGTACTACTTTCTCAGAATCCGTACGCAAATTGTATCAAGGCATCGCCTTATCGTTAATTGATCGTCGATTCTCGCCCCGTCGAGTCGCGAGAGCAGAGCGGCGCGGGAAATTGAATAAAACGCGAATCGAGCTCACCTCGACCTCGTTCTCTTTGTAAGACCAGAAGTCAATTTGCCTGAGTGCCTCTAGCTGGTTCTCCAACGGATCGCTGTTATTGCCTTTGGTCGGGCCGTTTCGCAGACTGGTGTCTTTCTTCCACGCGTAGATCGGTCGCTCGAGGCCCACTTGCACCTGATTACCCGTCCGCTCCTGTTCGTCCGTGCGACCGTTTTCGCTCCTTGGGTCGTCTTCGTTCTTTCTCCACTCGTTTCCGGTGTACTTGGGCGAAGAAACCGCGGACACCGCGACGAACGCGTTTTTTGACTTGGACGAGGTCGCGTCGGCCGTGGTGCCGGGCTTCGAGATGGGCATCGCGGTCACCCTGTGGTAGGCGAACTGTTTCCACTTCGCCGGCCAGGCGCCCGTCGAGCTCGTCTTCCCGTAACTCCACTCGTCGTTGATCTTCTGTTGCCACTGCGAGAGCTCGTTGCCCTTCGCCGTCCAGTTGTTCTGCTCGTTGGACTTCTTCGCCCAGGAATCCGCGGGATCCTCCTCCTTGGCCTTCGCCGGCCACGGATCGTCGTTGAACTTGGACACGTTGTCCAAGTTGGTCTTCGACGTCCACGATTCGTTGGACTTGGTCGACCAGGAGCCGCTTCTCGTCGCCCAGGAATTCTTGTCCCCCATCTTGGACATCCACGAGGTGGACTCTGGCTTGGACAGCCAGTCTCCTTTCACTTTCCACGAGTCGGAGTTGTCGCCCTTGGTTTTCGCGAACCACGAGCCCGGTTTGCTCGACTTCTCGGACCAGAGTTCGGGGATGTTTGCCTTCTCCTCGGGCCAGAGGGTTATACTGGATTCATGGTCCATCCAAGAGTCGTTGGCTCTCTCGGGCCAGGATCCCTTGCCCGTCCATTTGGCGTTCGACCTCTCGAGCGGCTTGGAAGACCACCTTCGAGAATTATTTTCGTCGGCAGCAGGCTCTATCGGTTTGATCTGATACGGTTTCCAAGTGGATTGGTCGGCCGCCATTACCCAGGCGCCGACCGATTGGATCTTGGGTAAGGCCTGGGCTTCCTCGCCCCACGAATTCTTCTCCTCGTACCTTTTCCTCCAAGCGCCGGGATCATCCCCCTGCATATTCTCCGTCTTCATCCAATCGTCCTTCGAACCCTTGGAATCCGACAGCATCGCCCACGATTTCATCGACTCTCCGGATCTCGTCTTGTAGTCGCTGAAGTTGCTTCTGTCGTCGTACGACTTGTGCCTCGGAGCCTCGTTCGGGGACAGTTTCTCCTCTTCCTTCGACGAGAACAGTCTGCTCTGCTTCTCGTCTTTCGGTTTCCCCTCGCCGTTCGACTTCTCGGCTTCCTCCTTCGACCAGCCGGCGCCGCTCTGCTTGTCCAAGCCCAGTTTCTTCACCAAGTCGGCGTTCGGGTTGTACGACTTGCCGTTCTCGTCTTTCGGCCACGGTTTCGCGCCCGGTAGCTTGTGAGGCCACGTGGCTGGGTCGGAGGTCAGGCTGTTCCACGTTTTCATGGTTATCTGAGGCAGCACGACTTTCTCCTTTTTCTCCTGTTTCGCGGAGAGTCTGTTGGACTCGGAGCGATTCTTGCTCTTCTCCCAGGCGCCGTTCGCCTGATCGCGGTCGTACAGTTTCGCGGGCCTTTCTCCTTGTTGCCACGTGGGCGCAACTTTCACGGGTTTCTCGACGGGCCAGTTGGGCCTGTCCCTGTTCCACGTGTGTTGGACTCGTTGCTGCTGCCACATCTTCTCGGCCTCGGCTTCCTGCTCGGCCTCCTCCTGCTCGTTGTCCAACACGGACCAGTAGCTCTTCTCAACCGGTAGAAAGCTACCGCGTTGCGACCAATAGCTGGCCTCGTTCGAGGCTGGCTGCCTCCAAGACCATTTCCCGGAGGGAACAGGCAACAGAGGACGTTCCTCGGGTCGCCAGGGTGGATTGTACCCGTAGGATAAATCCGGCCAACTCTTGCTCAGCGCGAAATCTCGCGATCTTGGCTCGTACTCCTCACTGGCGGGAAATCCATCCGACTGCACGTTGAAGTCGCCTTGGTACTCCTCCTCGCGTCTTCGCAAGAACTCTCGCGACGCTGGCGACAGCTGATTGTATCGCAGTCGGTGGTACGTTTCCGGTATGTCGTAGTCGGGCACGCGTTCCGGGTCTGAAAGATCAGAGAGCATTCGAGCACTTTCGGTCGAAAGGATTCGAAATTTCAATCGTTTGTTGGAATACCCCAAAATGATTCACAGAGCAAAGTAATATTTCGTCTGATCAAAAGTTTGCTACCGAATCGATTGAAAATTAAAATTTGTTTATACAGAATAATACAAGTAGCAAGGAAAAGGCTGAACATTGCGTTGTATTAAATTTTACATCAGAGGTGGCTAACTGGCTGCTTTTATCCCCACTTCCCTGTTCGCTATCCCCTCCATTGCATCGATCTCCCCACTACGTTGCGAGTGTCGCCGTCACAATACTCGCATTAAGTACACATCTATACAAATTGTAGCTGCTAGTCAAAGAAAGATAGGTAAAGAAATTTTGTAGAGGACAAAATGAACAAAGTGGGAACGGGAAAGACATTCGCCACATCCACCGTAGAAACGAGAAACGCAAGAACGACTTAAACGACTTAACCTAGTCGGCTTACTCACCTGAAGGTCTGTCGTACACGTTTGCGAACTCTCTGTGCGGCTGACGCGCAACGACCTTGCCAAACCGCATCGGCCTCTGATTCCCAAGTTCGGCAGCCTCGTCCGCCAGTATTGGCTTGCGATCGTAGGGGAAAGACTTGCCGTTGCTTTTCGACTTGTTCTGTTCGATCAGCTCTCTGATGGAGGGCAAGCCTCTGGGACTCTGCGGGACGGTGTAACGCGGGCTTGCGGTCTTCTCGCTTTCAGCGTGCAGATCCTGCTGCCAGGGCGGGCCAAAGAGCCTCTCGGCCACCAGACGCCACTGGACCGGCGTCGTTTGCCAGGGCGTCTCTGTGGTGGTCAACAGCGGAGGCGTCGCTGGCACAGACGTTAACGCGCTCGCGGTGAAGCGATGCCTCGGCTTCTTCTTCTTCTTCTTCAATTTCTTGCGAGACTTTCTCGAATCGTTTGATGATTCCGACGTGGTTGGGAACGACAGAGTGGAGGCAGACTCGTAGCCTCGTTTGGCCGGGTCCAACTCGTTTCTGGACAGCTCGTTCTCCGTGTTCGCTGTCGAATAGAGAGATGAGAGTAGTCGCTTTTACCTTGTCTGTTTGCGTTTTTTTTTTTTAATCAGGAACTAGACCAATTTTGAGATGCAAGTTTCTGTAAAGTTAAAATTATTATTATTTGTAGAACAGAGTAATTATGGAATAACGTTTTGTGTATTATTTGCTTGATCACAGCAGTGATCGAGCACGCTGAAACGAGAGTATTCACGTGGGATGTTCGTGGATTCCCAGTGAAGAGTGACATTTATTAACCACAGTACGAGAGTATGTGTTTTACTAAAATAACGTTAATACAATATAATGTGTGACACAGAGTGTCCCGAAGTTAATCTAATCACATAAAAAGAAGAGGAAAATGTTACATGAAATTCGACGCCAAACGCTTTATTATGTCATTAATTGTATATAATAATTGTAAAACAGTAAGAAATTCCATCCATTTAATTCCATCAAGTTTGAATCAATAACACTATAAAAAGTTCTCTAAATTTCAATAAAATTACGTTTTCCATTTTTTGCGCTAGTTCTCCATGGAGAGTTCCAGTGAACTTGTTGAATAAATCTTTTGTTTCAAAGTACCTCGTAAATAAAAATCAAATGCTATCCCATGCATGTAACAGTTGTTTATAACTCTGTAACAAGGCAAACAGTTCCCTGATAAACTTTGTGTTACGTTTCTTTCTTCTTTTTGCGTGTAGTTACCTAAGCAGTTACTAGAAGTTGAAATACTTTCGAAACGATTGATTGCATCAAAAAGTGTTTTAAACAAAAGTTGAAATGGGCATTAATTGATGCAATTGATATTTTTTAATGCATAAAAGTCAAGTTTTTTTTTTAAATCGTATATTTTTTATTTTTACACTATTCGTATTTTAATACACTAAAAAAAGTATCGAGCTATTTGTAACGAAAAACCATTTCAGTTTAGGAAATATTTTAATTAAAATAATTCGGAGTGTTGATTGCTGCTCGTAGTGTATTTATACGTATATAACAGCAGCGCAAGTAACAACGGGAGATTGTGTAACGTTTGTTAATTATTTATTGCGATTAGAGTAAAATATTTGTTTCGCTCTATTACAAGATGTGCTCAAACACTCTTGTAACCTAATTCTTAAAGAATGTTTCACACTACTTAATACCAATCCGGTGATAATTTTACATTCTCCGATGACTCGTCGACAGACCAAGTCCTAAATTAAATCGAAATTGTTCAACTTTGGTCAAGAACGTTCTCGGATGTAATTAATCGTTTTGAAACTATTCTAAAGTTATCTTATTGTTAGTTAGACGATTCACTCTGTCTATAGACATATAGGAATATTAACTCCACTGCAGAGAAGATATTCATGCTTGAACGAATTATCCACAATTAATTATCAAGCCGGTCATTCCGTTGAATCCCACACATGTGTACATATGTACTGCCGGCTTAACCGGTTGCCCTGTAACATCGAGTCACGCTCGTACGAATTTATGGTTTTCGATTTCGAAAGAGAAAGCGAAATGTAGTTTTACGAATTTTAAATTTAAGTTCTTTCGATTGAAGATTAATAATAAAAGGTACTTGCGTTGCAATTGCATGTAAATACATATTTTCATATATCTTTACACATATATATATATATTTTTATATATTTTTACACATACATATTTTTATATATTTGTAAATACACATATATATTTTTATACATTTACATTATATACGTATATATATAAATGCTTTGTATACAACGTGATGTAACTAACGCTTGTCCAAGAAGATTGGGAGATTTATCCTTTAAGTGTTCCAATATTGCTGCTTGAAATTCAAGGTCAAAGCCAATTCCGCGGCAAGATATTTCCATCAAATCGAAGGTGTGAAATTCGCTCTTCGTGACAAACTTTTCTCTCCACCCTGTACACTCGCTGCTCGTGGCGAAGACGAAGGCGAGCGGCGTCGATTTATTTCTCATAAAAAGCGCGTCGCGATACGTCCACTCGAAGCGAGTTCCTCCGCCACCGCGGGCGGCGCTCATCCATCAGCCGGAGCAAATGGCCATTATTAAAGCGGCATTGTTCCTGTAATGGAGATTAAGATGGTTTCGCGCGCAAAGCGCTTTACCTACTGTACGCCACCGGGCTCCGATGCACGGACTAACTTGTTCCTGGATTATTCACTGTCCCCGTACACATTACTCCACCCGTGCGCCGCGCGTTAGTCACGAAATTAAGAGAGAGCCTTTTGCACGCTGCCGTTTCGAAAGGAATCGCGCGTGCAAAAGCCCCGCTTTCATCCTTTTTTCTAAATCTCTCTCTCTCTCTCTCTCTCTCTCTCTCTTCGTCAACGGCGGAAGGAATTGTTGAATTTCGCTTAAAATTTCGCTCGCGTTGATGTTCGGACACTTAAACAACACTGAACAAAATTTTTTTTCACGTTGCCAAGGTTTATATAATATTTGAGTGTTCTGATTTCGCGTTATATGTTCACTCTGGCTGAATCGACTATGATTTTTTTCAAATAATTCGAAATTAATTTCTGAAATTTTATTTATATATTTTATATTTTATATATTTTTAAATTTTATATGTTATATATATTTATTATCTGAATATTAATTATAACAGCTTAAACATTTAATTTAATTTTCGAGTAATCGCAACATATCACGGATTCCTTAATAAACTGATATACAACATAGCTCATTAAGGGAAATTTGCAACTTTCCCAATCAAGAATTTCAACCTTGAAAAACTGTTTGCCGACTATTTTCGAATCTGCAGGGAGTCCAACTTCTTTTCATCACCAAAGTCGGAAGATTAATTTCCCAAAACTTTAGAAATTACGAGCGGATTCCTCCAACAGTCCGGGTGCCTTACGATCCCTCGGTTTTCGAAGAATTTGTCGCGCAACAATTGGCCGAGAAAATCGTTCACGGCTCGATCCGACCCCGGCGCCGACTCCGTTCCGAATTCATTCCCTTTGTTTCCGGCTAATCTCGTCGGAGAAACACGAAATGGCGAGAGTACATCGTGGCGTGAAATGGGTTAACGTATTGTTCGCGTGCCAGGAAGTAATCGAATGAGTGGGACTCCGAGCGAAGAAGGGAGAGATGGTGTGTGTGTGTGTGTGTGTGTGTGGCGGAGGATGAAAAAGAGTCGAGGCGAAAATCCAAACGGGAGAGGATTTCCCGCCGGCGAGTTACATTGATTTCCACCGTTATACGGATCGACTAATTGTCAGGGGGCAATTACGTCGGACAATAATGCAGACGCTATCCGTCTAATCGACCTATTGTGAGGCTTTATTGGATCCTCCCTGGCCTGAATCCTCCTCGAACGCGATTAACAGCGTAGCTCTCCTCTTTTCCCATTTCTTTCTCCTCCTCGTGTTCTGGTCTTGCAGCTGATCTCGCTTCCACCGGAATCTGATTTACCAAACGAAGGGCTTCTCGCCGGCAGAGAGCCCTCCGAAATTCGTTCGTTCGGCCCGAATCTTGAGCTCTTCAGCTTTTTAACACGTCGATCATCTATATTTGGATGGTAATTAAGTTTCCATTAAGGCCGCGTTACTCACGTGGCTGGCGATCTTATTTTTATACTTTTAAAAATGTAATTAAAAATGGTATTCAGTAGAAAAACGAGTGATAGTAAATTACGATTAAATGACAATGTAGAAAATTATTTTGAAGAAGTCACAGCTATTTTATTTACATAATACACACTGCAATAATTATTTGTGATATATTGGAAAACATTTTAAACAATACTGAGCCCTGTTGTAAATTCTCTATACTCGAGGTATGCAAAGAATATGTAAAAAAAACTCCTAATTTGACAAGCTGAAGAGCATAAATCCGCGTCACAAATCTAACAAAAGGAATAAAAAGACAAAAACGAAAGAAGCATAAAAACAGAATGTCTAAGAAATAAGTCGAGATCTCAATAAAGAAACTCGATTTCCTCTCGATCAACGTGTTAATTTCTCTCGGAATTCCATTCGTTCGATCATTTTTTATCAATTTACCGTGTTATCGTTTACTATAAATTTAAGAAGCAAACGTCGTACGAGTTAAATCTCCAAATTTCCGAATTCCAAGGTCGATAGTTTCATCGTGCCATCTGTTTTTCCGCCTCAACTCCTTTTTCCGCTTGTTCCCCGCTATATCGCTGGATATAAGACGCGTCTTAAGCGATATAATTAACCGAAGAAGTTCATCAGAGGGAGGGGGTTGCAACAGGTTTCTTCCTGGCGGCGTCGCGTTCGGAACAAAGTCTCGAGACGCAACTTCCCGTCGAGGCACAAGGAAACTTGCTCGATCATCCTTGTCCCTTGTCGTCGATGAACCGGGTTCGATCCTCCGTTGTGTTCCGACGGTGGGAACGAGCTGGGGGATTCGATGCACGCGCGGGATCCCCGTTAGACGTAGCTCGTCGGGAGGGGCCGGAACGACTCCCCGTCGATGTACGGATTACCTCGAGAGACGACGAGATAACGAGGACCGAACTATTTATCGAAATACCAATTTCAAACTATCACCTTGTGTGCCGTGGAATTCCTTCGTTGGGCTCTTTCTCACCCTCTCTCGTGCCCCATCCTTCTACACCCGAGACGTACGAAAGCGTTACTTACCAAGCAGTTTCTGCACGCGCTCCCACCGGCTTGGATTCTCAGCCAGCTTCACCAAAAGTTTCAGCAAGTTCTCCACCAGCGCGTCCTCCCGAGCCTAGGCACACAACGCAACGATAATTAATTATCTTATTAACTGCCGAATCTCGCGGAGGAGAGTAATAAACCGAACGAGGTTGTAAAACTAGGTGATATAAAGGTGCCGTGCATCTTGCTGTTTGCGAGTGTTTGTTCAAGTTCGAGTAGTCCTGAGAAGATTATTGGGAAAAGTTTCGTGTGAACGTTTGAACGTTTATGAAAATTATTATTATTGCGAGAAGTTTCGTTAAACGTTTCAATGTTTGTGAATATTTGTGAGAGTGTAAGCGCAACGTCTGACGGATAAATTGTCGTAAAATGTCGGGTAATGACCGAATTGCACCGTCAGTATTATCCGAAAGATTATATTTAGATAACTGATTACATAATTAGTTAATTAACTATATTTAGTTAGTCAACTAAAATTAATTATATATTAAGTTATCTGAAAAATTAGGAAAAGTTTCGTATAAAACTACTGTAGATGAAAGTGTAAATACTTTTCTTGCAGTAGATTTTTTTCTGATTTGATTCTAGTTAAAAGGTGCACGCATCGTTGTTTACAAGCGTTGGAACAGTATTATGAAAATTTAAGTAGACCTGGAAGATTATCAGGGAAATTTCCACGCAAAGCTATTACGAACAAGAGAGTGTGAGTACAACGTTATCATGAAAAGTCAGGCAAAGAGTATTTTACATAAAAAATATTTATCTCATAAATTTTTTCCGCTAGATGTTAATTTAAATGCACCACTGTTCGTAAGTGTAGGAAGATTATCAGGGAAATGTTTCGCATAAAACCACCAGACGCTTGAATATTTATGAACATGAGAGCACAAGTGCAACTGTGTGTTAGATAAACTATCGTAAAATAGAGAGCATTTCGCACATTTATCTCGTAAATTTTCTTTTTTCTTCCCTTAGATTTTAATCCACGTTACTTTCCGCGGGATTCTGTGTCTCTCTTTGCCTCTATCAACAAACATTGAAACCAGCAAATCCAGCACGGACAAAATAGAACTCGTCGACGGAGTCGTTGAACGGCGGTAATTTTCGAAACCGGTGACTCTCGAGGGATAGAGAGAGAGAGAGAGAGAGAATTTTTCCTCGGTTTTCTCGCCAGTCTCGCGGCAGCGCGTTCTCTCCCGTCTCGCTTTTCCACTCGAACGTGTTTCGCGCAAAATATGCACGCAACACGACGGCCGCTCACCGCCAGAAATTCTCGCTGCTCAACGATCATTAACGACTCGACGGAGTCGTGAGCGAGCGCTCGGCTGCAGCGCACGCCACGCTGCTCTCTTCATTCGGATTCACACGGCCTCTCTTCTCCCCTGCCTCTCTCTCCGCCACGTCCGTTTCAATGTGAGACCGTCCGTACCCGAATACTGAATTACATTCAGCCCCAGTGTCATTTTCCAAGTTGAAACACTGCCCCGATTCACCGAACTTTTTAACGAAACCTCCTTTTGAAGCGGAACGCACACTGCTCGAGCTTGCTCGAGTGGCGAAATAAATCGTTCGAGGGAATTCCCGTTTTCGTATTTAAAAGTCGAATTCCATCCGCGTCTTTGTCGGTGCAAAAAAGAAACTGCACGACTTGTACCCCGAGTACGATTCGTCTCACTGAAAGGCCCAGAAGCAACTGTTCTCACTAGGAAACGAAGACGACTTTTTTGCCGTAAAATTTTATCGATATGCAAACATTTGAATCGATACAAAACAAATTACAAGCGCGATCGCTCAGTAGAGCTACCAGACAACGCCACTCCTACTCGAGGTCTACCCCACGCCCTCTCGCGAGTCACGTGACCCAAATCAACCAATCGCTAATTTTCGTTGCATTAGCGTTGCACCTAAAGAGGCCCGATTTTCTGGGTTATCCTCGCTAAAATCACTTTCAGTGATAAAAAGAAAAAGACATTTAGAAATGAAGAAGAGAACGAAATCGTGGATAAACCGAGTGTAGATTTATCCTCCGGAGAGATCGGTTCGATAAACGTTTACGACGGTATCGCCAGAAGGGACGACCGCTCGGGTCGTGTCCTTCCGGATGCCGTGCTTCGTAATTTCCGCTCGAAACTCCACATTGCTGTTTCGTGTCGAATCTCTCGGACCGGCGGTGATAATCACAAATCACGGGAATTAAGATTAACAGCTTGGCCTCGCGGTCCTCGCCTCTGTTTGATCGGTATTATCAATCGGTATTCTGTTTGAACAGGTGCATCGTGTCCGCAGACTTTTGCGTAGTAAGTTCGCCACTCTGAAGAGCAAATCGACAAACATAATAAATATCACGCGTTGAATCGTAAAGCTGGACAAGGTTGATTACTCAACGAACGATTAACTGCGACTAAAAGATTGAAGTACAGGATGGAAAGAAAATTTTGTCCGTGACTATCATAGATGAATTCTACATCTTCGATTTGATGGAAATACATGTAAAGAATCTACTGCAAAGTTGATCTTGAATTTCAAGGTTAAAAATTTTTAAAATCACTTCTTAAAAATAAATCTTACTAAAATAAATAAATAAATAAATAAATAAATATTTTTTTATTATATATTTAAAAAAATATTTTTTTACAGATTGAAGCACATTAATTTAAGTTCATGTTTGAGCTTAAATTTAATTTAAAATTAATAAAAGGTTTTTCTTAAATTTTGATTCTGTTTTATTAAAAAAAATAGGTGGGAAGAAACTTTTGACCCAGCCTATATATGCATGAATAATATTTATGGGTACATATTACACACGCAAATAAAAATATTTTTACACGGTCTATATTGCATTAATTTCTTCACACCGTTGTTATAACGAAAAAGCATTCACGTTCAGAAGCATTGACGTTCGCTCGAATTACACATTCCTATTAATCTTGGTATCGCCCACTATCGGCAGATTATTTATTTCTTAATCACCGATGGCAGTCAACGTGTGCTAATAAAATCAAGCACGTTCTCCGTTTCTTCGCTTCTCTCTAATAAAGATCGACACGCTCTCTATCCTTCTCAGTTTCTCGTTCCAAGTTTTACGCCGCGAACAGCTTTCCTCGAGGAGCGTTGCGTTCCGGCTGCGAGTGCGACCCGGAAGGGGAAAGGATATTGAATTAGCTGGGGGAATGCGAACCGTCTTGCACCCTCCGCGATAAGCGCGCGATTGCAGGTCACAGCCGCGGTAATGCAATGGCCGGCAGGAGCGCGGGACATCCTTGCGACGCGGGAAGGAACGCGTCCAATCTGCCCGGCCGGAGCGAACCTTTCAACTCGAATTGTTCCCTGCTTTCTCTTTCCTGTTGCCTCTGCTCCGTCTTTACCGTGTTGCACTGTGGCGTAATCGATTCTTCTTCGATTTCGTTTAAACCTTCGAGCGTTTCACTTCATTTTCGGGGAAAAATGTAAAGCACTCGTGTGCTTAATTATTTTTATATTTGCGGCCTCGACGAGAGGCAGAGTCGAGTGCATTTGCTGTCGTAAAATTGAAAGAAATTGCGATTTTCTTCTTGTTGTTTTTTTTTTCAATCGTGTTTTATTGTGAATATTTTTTAAATTATTTATTTGTGAATATCTTTTTTATTTTATTTATTCGTTATTGTTATTTTAGTATTATTTCGTAAAAAATTGTATGTAATTAGGATTGATAAGTTTTCTTTTCTGTCCTAAAGTATTCTAAAGTATGTTAAAATTACGAATGTGTTTTTTGTTTTACCTTAAATTTTATTTAAACTCAAATTTTTTTTGTGTTTTTTAAAAATCATGTTTCATTATGAGTATTTTATTAATTTTATTTACGCAAACATTTCTAACAAAATTGTGTTGTAAAAAATTATACATATGTAATTAATTGATAACACTTTTCTTTTCTGTCCTAAAGTGTGTTAAAGTTGCTTCTTGTTTCATCTAAATTTTTTTTAGTAAAAAAAGCAAGTATGCTCGTGTAGTTAAACAGAAAGGAAAAGCCATTTTCTCGCGACGAGTTGTCTCTTTACTCGACATCATAAACCCATCAAAGGAGTTGAAGAGTATACGAGAAAACGCTACAAGTTAATTCAAATGATTATTTATTTCCTGGCGGGATAAATAACTGGAACAGCTCCCGGGAGGATTCTACCAGTTCTCGTCTTAAGCAATTTCAACTCGGTGAAGCTCGCGTTTCTCGCGCGAGCGACTGCTTCGAAATAACTCAGGAAGAAATTACGCGAGATTCTTTGACGCGGCGCGCCGAGTTAAAGGATCGGTCCGAGTCTCGGTTTCATCGTCGTTCACACCCCCTCGACTAATTCAATATTCCTAAAGCGACTCGTTTGTCACCGTGCTGCGATTACCGCGACAATTGGATCCACGGACGGAGGTGGCCGCTTTTGTCGCGCCTCTTTGATGGAACTCGAACGCCACCGTAAAAATCTCCGCGGCTTTCCGGAGACGTTTCAAAGGAGAACTCTCTTGTAATCACTGCGTTTCCGAAAATTACGTTTGCTCCAGTTTCCTCGGTAGCGTCGTAATCGAGCTTCACACGTATAATTCGGACTTTGTAAGGCAAAACCAAGATTTCGACGTCATGTCAAATATCTCGATTCTCTTGAAAAACATCATCACATTTTAGAAATATACTTTGCAACAAAAAAGAAATTGTCATCAACTGTAATTATATATAATTCTTTTGATTTGAAATGATATCAACCAAGATTTTGACGAACACGTAACAATCAATCTGGATTCTCTTGAAAAATATTGGCATTTTTATAATTAATATTAGCAATTTTATGTTTAATATTAGTATATCAGCAAATATTCACATTTTGGAATACTTTAAAGCAGAAGAGAAATTGTCATCAACTGTAATTATGTATAATTCTTTTGATTTGAAATAATACTAAACGAGACGAAACAAATTACAGGCGCGATCGCTCAGTAGATCTACCAGACAACGCCACTCCTACTCGAGGTCTACTCCACGCCCCCTCGCGAATCACGTGACCCAAATCAACCAATCGCTAATTTTCGTTGCATTAGCGTTGCACCTGAAGAGAGTTACCCCCGCTAAAATCACTTTCAGTGATAAAAAAAGAAAAAAATTGGTTTCCAATTCGCTTTCCAAGGGATCAGCGAAATAACGCGAAAACAATTGTTATTTCCCGGAAGGTGGGAGATTACCGCGGTGGTTTCCGGTATTCCGGAAGCAGAGAGGGCACGTTCTCTCGCGGTGTCGTGATTCCGTTTCATTTTCGAAAGCGGCGGCGGAGGATCGTTGTGTTTTGTGCGTGCGACAGGCAACAAATAGCCCCGACGTGGTCGTCGCGGGGAAAGAAAGCGCGGGACGTTGCCACGACGCGATAAAAGAAAACCTTGCCGGTGGTTAACCGGCTTGGAAGCGCGGCTCCGGCATTTATCATCGTGCCGCGTTTTATCTCCTCTTGGCTCGATCGTTCCGCGACAACTTTCTCATTTGTATCCGACGCGAATTCTTCTCTCCCCGCGAGCGTATGCAGTGTCTACGTGGCGAACGCGTACTCTTAAGAAAGAAAATAGAGGAACGAGAGAAAAGGGAACGGCGAGATTGCTCGTCCCAAATCCGAGAGCAACTTTCCCCACAGTGCGGATTAAAAAAATGACGCGCACACTTTTGTAATTTAAAAATTTAATCCCCGCTCAGCGAGAACGGAAGAGGATTTTCTTAGTCGAAGAAAGCTTCCCGTTGTACGCGTCAAGAGTGAAGGGGAGGGGGAGGAGTGGCGAGTCATTTTTCAGAAGAACCAGACAACGTAATTGTAAACTGTTCGACTCGCCCCGGGACGAGAGGCAATTTAAAGTTTGAAATCCAATCTTTGCCTTTCGCGGCGAGTCGCGAGGGATGCAGAGAGAGAGAGAGCTCATCTAAAATCCTTCGTAAGAAACGAAGGCAACGACGAATCGCGAGCGATTTCGTTCGTCACGAGAGACAGCTGTTTCGTTATGAAGAGACAGTTTAAGATTTGAGAAAGAAGGATCACAGTCACGCCGCAGGTGGCTGAATGGACGCTTTGAGCATGAGCTCGAGCCACCGGGGTCGGTTATTGGCCCCGGGAACACGGTGCCTAACGGCTCGCAGGTCGGACTATCGATTGCGGATACGGCGCAACCCTTTGAGATCGACCACGCGGAACCGATGAATATTTCCTCCCCCATTTTTCTCGCGCTCCACTCTCTGTTTATTCCATTTCGACTCTCGCGCCCAGCTCCGATTCTCTGTCCCGTTTCGGATTAAAATCTCTCGTTCGCGTTACACGTGTTCCTCCTGCTTAGATCGTTCCTCTCTTTTTCTTTCAAATAAAACATTTTCGAGATCCTAAAATTGAAACGTTTCAAGATACCTTTAGATTCTTCCAAAATTGTTACAGGAACAATTGGCTTTTATAAATAAACTGGCCGTGTTTCTTTGAAAAACAGGGTTTTCAATTATCGAACACCAAAGACGATAAATGTCGCGGGAAATATTCGATTAAACAGCAACAAGAAGAAGGGGGCAAAGAACCAACGCGCTCTGGCCATTAATTATAAAACGATTAATTATCAAAGTTTAAGGATAAACTCACCCCTAACTCTCGAAGCTTCTGGCGTTGCTCCTCCTCGGTCGCGTACTCCGTCAGCAAGTAGGATTTCAGATCTTGTAAAATTGTTTCTTGCCTCTTGTCCAACTTCTTTGGGCCGTTCGCCTCGGACTCCGAGTATCGATTGTGCCCGACGATTTCACCCTCGCCTCTCGATCTCTCCGAATATTCTGGACCCTCCGATTCTATCGACTGAAAGTACAAGAAGAAAAAGAAGGGGAAGAGTTCGCAGAAATCTTTCTCTAAAGCACCGAGTACATTAACTATACTGTCGAAGTATAACAGTAAAATTCCAGTTTCTCCGTATTCGCGGTGCAGAGCTTTTACATCTCGCGTAAAATTCCAGGTATCGATCAGAACCATTAGGCGACACTCGCTCTTTTTCTCTTTTTTTTTAAAACAAACACCGCACTCTTTATGGGCGCAGCTTGGTTGCACAGATCGTTGCATTTTTCGCGACGAGTAAACTGTCACTGAATTCAGTTCAAAAGATCGCTCAACCACCATATATTATTTTTCCCGTTCACGCTTGCACAAATATCCCCAAGAAATGTATACACTACGAAAATCGTAACTTTCTCTCTTCAAAATCAAATTGAAATAATGTGTATGCATTTGCTTGGGACACCCTGTACATATGTTAAAGAAACTAAAATTAAAATTTCTTTAGCCAAGGAACTTTGAAATTCGCTATGCTTTTTGCGATTCGTAGCTACTTCAGGAGAATTCTAAATCCCTCTCGGTGTTTAATTTCTTAAAAACCCGTCCCGAATGAAGTAAGAAGAAGAAGAAACTTTCGACTTTAAATTTGACGTCGAAACGAAAAGCCCGGTTTTCAACATTATCCGAAATATTTTTGTTAGTGATAAAAGTTCACGACTTTAACTGATAATGAATTGCTTCGATTGGTCCCATAACGAATACAAAATGGTCGATGAATAGTTCTACTCCCGAATAGAATCGGGGATTCGTGAGTAACCATAACTCAAGAAGAACGTGTCTACATAGGTTCTAGGTGAAGAGGATCAATGCTGTTCTCCTTGTAATTAGTTCGTAAAAGTTCACGATTTTAACGCTAGAACTACCGACCGAGAAAGTATAATATTTGTAGCAAAGAAATTAAAGCGCAAGAGAATTTCGTACGAGAGAAAATTAATAACGAAGAAGAATACAATCTTCTATTAATATATTATATTTTATTCAAAATCACTCAAGTATCTGGAAACACGGTGTTGTAAATATATAAAATTTCCACAGAAAATTATGAATTAGTCACTTTGACCATTTTGCTAGTTCTAGTGTTAGCAGATAATAGATTGCTCCGATTAGATCACACTCTGACAGTGAGCCTATATTTACGATCAGTGCGTATTTTTATTCTATTCATCGTCAATAAATAAATCGTAGATCTGCAATGAATATAAAATGGTCGATGAATAATTCTGCCACGAACAGAATCGGAAATTCGCGGGGAAGCACTATGTGCTTATCCACTATAACCATAACTCACACGCGAAAAGAACGTGTCTACATGTGTACAGAGTGGAAAAGAACGTTTGTCCGTGGCTATTAAATGAATATAAATGAATTCTACACCTTCGATTTGATGGAAATACATGTAAAGAATCTGTCGCAAAATTAAACTTGACTTTGAATTTAAAGCTCAAAATTTTCTTTTTTTTTTGCATTGTACTCTACTCATCTTTTCCAAAGTCGCAACCTAATGAAATTTTTCTTTTGAAAAATGCCGAAAAGTTTCTTGATCGTTTAACAGTGGATGCGTTCTAACAGCGACTTTATGGATGCGTGGATGTTTTACGTAAGTTTCACTAACATTTCATTTATCATAGTTGTAGCATCAGTGTGAGTCTAAATAATCAAACGATAAAACTGTTAATTCGATATATAAACATTATTCGATATATAAACATTACGTAATATAGACACTCACTATATATAGGCATCCAGAATCGTAAAGTCGCTGTCAGGACGCACGCGTCTGCAGCGTTAAACGATTAAGAAACACTTTTTTCCATTTTTCAAGAGAACTATTAGCTTCTTTGGAAAAGTTTTACCTATTTTACCGTGATGAGTAGACTACAATACAAGAAAAAAAAAAAAATCATCATCTTCTCATTCTACCCTGTACGTTCTAAAGAAAAACGATCGATGCTGTTTCTCTTCGCGAGTCGGACTCACTCTGTTCGATTCGACGTTCCTTCTCTGGATCGCGTCCGTTTCCTCGTTCAGACGATTCGCCGGATCCTCCGGCGGCACCAGACTCTTCGGCACCTGCGTCTCGTTGCTCCCGATCAGGATTTCCTTCTGCGTGCTCAGTTCCTTCTTCACCGTCGGCACGCGTTTCGTTTTCGCCCGGCTGCCCTCGCTCTGGCTCGAGTTCCGCTCCTTTTTGTACTTCAGCAGTTCGGCCACCTGCGTTCCGTCAAGACATTCTCGCTTGGTACATGCTCGGGAATGTATTAAAACAAACGAGAGGAGGGGAAAGATCTGTGTAAGAAGAAATCGCGAATGACGAGGTAGAGAGGAGAACTTTATAGAAAAACGTGTACGAGAACGTATTTCTCTGTCTCAGACGATTTATACCTCAACTTTTATTTTGTTAATTTCTTTTGCCTCATTTTCCTCGTTACGCTCGTCTGTCTTCGTCTTTCTGTCATTTGTCTTATGGCCTGTGCTATATATCATATTTTAACGTGAGACTACAACTGTTCTCGTCTTTCACCTCGACGCGCGTTGTCCTTTTCTTTCTTTCTTCTTTCTGTATAAAAGCTTTTTGTATTTAAACGAGTTAAATTATTTCAAACGAAACCGAAGAGACGCACATTTTTAGCAATTTTTGAATTCTACGATCGATAAGGATTGTATATTATACACACAGTGCAAGTTATTTTAATCAAATACACGGCGATTTACGCGCTGTTAAAGTTCCAAAAAAAAAGAGAGAGAAAATGGCAATTCGTATGCACGGATGTGATACAATTTGCTGGCGACTGGAGTTTGTCGAAGGGTTCCGTTTTTCGAGGGGTGGCGAACGCTTCGCGAAACGCGCGGCATCGGCCAACTGCGCAGTCCGGTTTGATCGAGCAATTCGATTACCTGAGAGCACGTAATATTATTAATAAAGGTCCTCCCTCGGTAAAATTACAACGATCACGGGACGGGTTAATCGGGCCGACTTTATCCGATACATTCCGGTTGAAATCCCGAAATTCCATTTCGTTTCGACTGGCAGAGAAACGGAGAGGCGAAGAGGTTGGGAGAAAATGGAGCAATATATACGATAAGAGCGCCCGGTGACTTTGGCTTTGTTGCTGGAGGAGTCGCGCGAGATCTATGCCGGGGACAAACACGTCGCGACCCTTTTAAAATTTCAGTGACTCCTCCTTAAGACGTTACAAATGGCTTTTCCAATCGCGAAACAGCTCGGACCTTTGTCGATGCAAAGTACTTTCCGATAGTCCGACGAAATCGGCCCGCCTACGCGTCTTTCCGATAAACATTGGACGACAGCACGATCCGAGCCCGTTGCCCTGGAATCGAGTCGAGTCGAGAGTCCTTTTTCAGCTTGCGTCGCTCCTCCTTCCTGTCGTTTTCCTTCTACCTCTCCTTCGCCCCGGCCTTTGGACGAACTGAGTTGTTTTGCATTCTATTGGTAAATCGACGAGCTACAATTTTCTTAAATCGAACCGTCGTTAGAGTACGGCCCGAACTTCGTTCGTCGTAACGAGTTTCTTGCTTGTCCCCGGCTCGAGCAACGAACGTTTCGTGCGTAAAAACAGATCATATTGAAACATGGCGAAAAATATATAAATCATATAAATATAAAAATATATAAATATATAAATCATATAAATATAAAAATATATAAATCATACAAATATAAAAATATATAAATATATAAATCATATATAAAAATATAAATCATATATAAATCACAGAATCTCCGTTATACGAACGTTCTTCTGTTATAATACTATACACGTAGAGTATTATATATATATCTGTTATAATACCATACATATATAATACTATACTGTAGGTTATATAGCAGCGCCCACTTAAGTGTCCGTCGCCCCCCACCAATTCTTAGACTATCTTACGATAAAAAATAATTATCAAATGTAATTAATCTAAATTTCTCGAAATTTTGGGACTTGGGATATGAACTGAACTGCAATGCATCGGATCTTCTAGGACCTGCGAAACCTCTAGAGGGAACAAGGATGCTAGTGAAGACTATAAATGATACTCGAAAAGTCACACAGACAAGTATCGCAGGTTTTTTGAAAATTTTTTCCTGCAATCATCATCAACACGAAACACACGCCTAACACCTAACAATACACCTAATTTAACTAAATTTTCCTGTTAAATGCAGGTTATATTTTACTATAATAAGACAACTCAGTGGAAGGAAAGAAAAAAAAAAAAAAGACGAAGGTCAATTGGATTCTACGCGAGCTACCAAACAGGTCGGACAAGCTGCAGCGCTTTTGAACAAACGTCGAATTGTACAAGTGTATAATTGTATAAATTGTACAATTCTACACATCCTTTGTGACAGCCTTTTGGACAGATTTGTGGGAAGGAATCGAGTTCTCCTGTCAACCGGGTAGTTTGCCGCATTACGCAAACAGCACGGTTGCTCCGTTCCATTTTCACCGAAGAAGAAAGAGAGAATGAGAGACAGACAATATGAGAGACAGAGAATTCAGGGAGCGGAAATCCATCGGGCAGGGAGTCGAACGTGTCGGGCAACCGCAGCCAGCCAGGATCAAGCACGAACACGTAGCGGAATCGACGTTATCTTGGCGCGCGGCCAGTGCTCAGTCGTAAATAGAGCGCGGAAACAAAGTAAGAAATGGGCCGTGGGTAGGTCAGGGTTGGGCCGTCGTCGGGTCAGGGTTCGCCCCGGCGAGCCGTTCCAACGAAACAGTGGTCAAGGCTCGAGTGCCCGATGGTTTCTGTCGGAACCAGGTCACCACCGCGCGCATGAAACGTTAGCACGAGTCGCGTGGCCGTTCTCGATCAATCGAAATTCCCGGCTCGATTACCCTTTCTCTCTCTCTCTTTCTCTCTTTCTCTTCGTACGCGAAAGCTTTTCCCCAGATCGCGCGCGCGGTACCAGACTACAGTATCCAGCCAATCTACCAAAGCTCGGTGAAATTTCAATATACCCCGTTGGAACGCTCAACAATCCACACACGCCTGTGTGATACCTGTGTACCGTGTCAAATTTACTCTGAAGACTTAATTTCCCCTCGCTTCGCCATTTTCTTTCGCGTTCTCGAGATGCTTGTTAAAAATGCACGCTCTTTTTCCTCTTTCGTTCCGTTTCTTTTCCACTTGCCTGGAAAATAGCTTCGGCTATTGTTTGAGGGAAGACGGTATCTCGTCGTTGTCTGACAACGGGACAAATGAACAGTTTTCCACCAGAGGGGCAAAGAAGAAGAAGAAGAAGAAGAGCAAGAGGAGAAAGGAGAGTGAAAACGCACGTACCTCTTGGTCGTATTTGTCGACGATCTCGTCGGTGATGGCTTCGTTGGACGCGACGTCCTCGTCGGAGCTGTTGACGGTGATCACCTCGCGCGAGTCGAAGTTCTTGGCGACGGAAGACGCCTCGCCAGCCAACCCCGCGGACGCTGCCGTGGACGCGTTCGAATTCCTAGTGTCGTCCCTCGACATCGCCTCGTGCGACTCGGCCACGGCCTTCAGCTCGTCCTCGTACTCGTCCTCGCCCTCGTAATCCTCGCCCTCCGCCCGCTTGGTCCCGGTCCGTTCGCGCGAGTCACGGCCGATCGCATCATCCTCCGCGGTGACATTGCTCGCGTTGTTTCTTCTTCCACGGCTCGCGGCCTGTAAAGGAGGGGAAAACAAGGTTCTGACGCGTTGTACGTTCTTCCTACGTTGTTCCTTGAAAAATGGCTCCTCATTCTGGAGGAACTTTTAACTCGCTTTCTTGCTCGCGGTTGAAACATTTCTCGGAGGAAGCGTATCTACCCCATTTTGGTAGTGTGTTTTTTGTTGGTAATTTCTTGCACGCAGACAGCTAATTTCGTGTTTTAAAGATAACAAATATACACAGACTTTAAAAGTCAATTTTTGTTTATAGAATTTTTATACAGGTTTTGTACTCTGAATTAACCCTAACTGATTCTTTTGCAAATCAAGTTCTTCTGCAAGTTAAATTTATTGTTCCGACAGAGAAAAATTTGACAATGGAAATTATTTCCAAACAAAGAGTAACGTAAAAAGAAAAAAATTAAAACTTATTCGAAACAAAGAGTAACGTAAAAAGAAAAAAATTAAAACTTATTCGAAACTAAAAGTGCAAAGTGAGTAGCAAAGTTTATAATACAAAAAAAGAACATAAACTTTTATTCGTGTATTTTATAAAAATTATCCTTATTACTAAGAATATGCTTTGAAAACTCATAAATTGGTCATTTTGATCACTTTGGTATTTCAAAGTTGTAAACTTTGTAATGTTAACATTAAAAGTACTTTTATACATATGTATAATTGTGACAATCTGTAGGAGTGATAGTTGCAACAGAATGATTAATAACATCCACTAAATGTCCACGGTTTGAAGGATCAGCCAAAATATTTCTTACGCGGAGTTTCATTTTTGAAAAAACTTCTTCAATGAGATTCGTCATTGGGGTTCATATCCGACCAACAAGATCACGCGCTTTCTTGGACTTTTATGAAGACTTACATCCTCCAGTACCAACCACACTTCTTCAAGACTATTTTCATATTCAATTACATAAAATCAATAAAATCACAAAAGAAAATGACGAAGTAAAACTGTGTTACTTTATTTTTCAGTCACTCACAAGACGAATTAATTTTTTTTGGAGGAGATGAATTTATTCCGTGAAAGGAAGAATTTGACTCGCAACGAGACAAATTTGATTTGCAAAAAATGAATGTGAATACAATTTGCAAAAGGATCAATTCAAAGTATAAAATTCGTACATGTTTTACGTGCGTGACGAATCTGATTCTTCGTAGTAGAAAGAAAAGTTCGTGACTATCGCAGATGAATTCTACACCTTCGATTTGATGCAGAAACATGTAAAGAACCTGCTTGAATTTCAAGGTCAAAAATTATTTTTGCGTTGTATTCTACTCAGTATGAAGATAAAGGAACCTAATAATTCTCTTGAAAAATGGCAAGAAACTTTCTCAATCATCTAACACTGCGGACGCGTGCGTCCTAACAGCGACTTTATGTTTCTAGACGCAATGCTTATATTTCGAAATATTTTTGGACACAATGCTTATACTTCGAATGATGTTGATACTTAGTTTCATTATTTGATTATTTAGACTCACACTGATCAAATGTCAGTAAAACCTAATCTGGAATCTTAAAGTCGCTGTTAGCACACATTGCTGTTAACCTTTTTGCCATTTTTCAATAGAATTTATATTATGTATATTCCTCGGTAAAGTTTTACTTTCGTGACGAGCAGAATGCAATGCAACAAAAAAAAAAGAAAATATTGACCTTGAAATTCAAGATCAATGATAACCATGGACAAACTTTTCTTTCCACCCTGTACAAGACCAACCCTGTGTTCTCCACCTTTCCGTACGAAACGGAGTTTCTACATCCCATACGTTTACCATAAGCCGACGATGCCTCGCGCAGCTCGTAGCAATTTTACGCGTTGCAAAATGAAACCGCGCGACACTGCTTGCACGCGAAACTGCTTTAACAAAGCTGCGTTGATTGGTTGCTGCGAATTTTCCGTAACGCGCCGCGTATATGTAAATTCCAGAGCCGTTACACCAAAGTGAAAACAATAATTTTTGCATTTAATTTCATTCCTCTCGTTTAATTGCTCTGTCTTAGCCAGCGAACAAATTATTCCATTTCTCCCTGTCCCGTTGCGGAGCGCGAGCGCGCGCAATTTATTTACGCGAGGCGAACATCGCGCGAATTGCACGTTTCGTTTTTTACGCGCGCGCCGTTGTTTTCCGCGGTTTTATTAGAATCTCCAGGCACCGGGTGAACGCAAATCGAAACGCAGTTTCGGATGATATCGTTCGTTTGTTTCTCCATTATTCCGCAGATGGCCGCGATACCATTTGTTCGATGGTAATGGAACTCTGTTTATCTGCCTGTTCATGGGCTTATCAATAACCCAGAATCGATTCGCAATGGGGAATCGCGAATTGGATCGCGATTCGATGAATGTATTTTTTCTTCTCTCGAGCGGAACAAACGTTTGCAACCTTCGACGCGGCTTTATGCGCTCGAGATTCCTAGATGGACTCTCTCGGATACTTCGCGAGAATCCTGTTATCGATTTCTGTCGTGCTTGACGATGTTTCTCTCCGCACGAACGTGAAGCACAAGGTGAAAAACAGAAAAAGCTCGGCGCGTTGAAATTTACAACCTTCCCCGTCGAGGGCCGAACAACTTCGCGAGCATAAAATACCGGGACGTATTTACTTTGCCTCGGTCGTAATTAAAAGCTTCGGCGAAACGACTGTGTCTCTCATTCGGCACTGACAGCCGTTCGAAAGTCAAACTTCTTGTCCTTCGTTTGCCCGACTTCTTGCCTTGACTCGACAAGCAACGATTTACGATACATTCGGCGCACGTCCCGGAGTACTCGGTTCCTTCCCTCTAGGTTAGAATCTATTTGACCGAGATACACAAATATCACCTGCTTGTGCTCACGTTCGCGAGTAGTCTCGCGAGACGTACCTCTGCGGTTCGCAACGATGCCTCTGGTGTGCCACCGTCGCTGCCACCTGCAACAAAAAGCGAAGCGCCATCTGGTTAGCCAGGTGATTTCGCGTCGTGACTTTGGAAGAATCTCTGGGGAATTGAAATTTCAATTTCGTGCTCGCGCAGAGGGGCTGATGATGATGAGGTTCTTTCGCTATTGACCAGAGATCGAATCGGTACAGTAGTTCCCAGTTGAGCCTCTCAGTTTGTATTCTGGGAGGTTTGTATTCTACTGGCACCGAAGGAAAGAGTGGGGATCAATGTCAACTGTTATACCGATACCAGGCGCTCGGTGTCATATTCAGTAGTGTTCTAAAAAGCATCCACAGTCGGGATCAAAAGCTCAACATTAAACCTACTACGGTCAAATGATCGTTTTTTAAATTTCTTACACACAACGTTATTGTATCGCCATTTAACCTCACGACTTTTCTTATAGTATAGTACAGTATAGTATAGTAAAGTATAATACAATGAATTTTTCAATATTTACTTCTTTTCTTATTGTTTGTTTTCTGAGAAAAATATGTAGTCTGTTTTATTCATTACTTACGACTGGTTCTATTACTTATGAACGATTGATATTTAGTATATTTAGTATTATAGTATGGTATGGTATTTTTAGTATTGTAGCATAGTATAGCATACTATATTTAGTATTACAGTACAGTATAGTATAGTGGAGTACAATGAATTTTTTAATATTCACTTCTTTCCTTATTGTTTGCTTTTTGAGAAAAATATATAGTCTGTTCTACCTATTACTTATGACCAGTTGAACGATTTATATTTTGTAATAGTATTTAAACGATTTTTATTTTTTTGTAATATTATTCTCTCGAAGACTCAATTCTGAAACTATAAAGTCGTTACAAATGAAGGATAATGCAAGTGTGATACGACTTTAGTCGAAAATGTAATGATACATGATCCAAAAAAAGCTACAATAATTCGGTGTATCCTGCAAATTGGCAACGAAAGAAATAGTGGAAATGAGTTATTATACCAAGCACGTGCGGCGAATTCCAATATTATTTGCTACATTATTTCATCGCAAAGTAATTTAACATTCTAACATTTTATTTAAACTGAATACGTTTAAATTATTTTAAATTTAATACACGCGCGCTTGTATTAACAAAACTGAATGAAGCAATAAATTATAATAAAGCAATAATTATCAAATGGCTGTAATTAATCTAAATTTCTCGAAAATTTATTGAATACCAGTAAAAGCAGTCGTTAATCGATAATTGAAGGGAAACTTTCAATAAAGGTCTTGTTGCATTTTCATCAATGTTAAATTAACGATACACATGATATGATTCTATAATCGTATCGATACATGTAAATTGGATGCGTATTTGTTGTTTAATATAAAATTTGCCTCACTTTGATCGATGTGTGCCTGAAATATTCATAATGTCCCGAAATATCGGTGTCATATATCGCTCGTTTCGTTTCATGTGTCACGTGGTCGCAGCGTAGGGTGGGGATGTAGCGTAGAGTGGGGATAGTCGCAGTTCGAAGAACTGGTGGGGGTAGCGGTGGACGCTTAAGCGGGCACCACTATAAGTCGTATCTATGGAACAAAAAATGGTATCCAGCATTTTTTTTTTTCACAAACTATGAATAGAAATAGCTTTGAAATAGTCACCAATAGGAATGGATATATATATATATACGTGAAGTATACATCGGTAGATTTAGAAAAAGCGATTACGTTACATTGTTACCGACTCAAACACCGGTAGAGTACCGAAAGCTCAAAAATACATCGGCATTCGATCTCTGGTTTCAACGCGGATTAAACATTAAAGCGGAAAGCAGGCCGAGGCGGTGGAACGGAATACAAAGGGCGGCGCGCGAAACTGCGAGAAGAATCGGAATGAAAAACGAAGAGAGCACGGAGGACTGAGGATAGAGGGCTGGAGAAACGTGACACAAAGTGAATGCGACGGGAGAAAATAGAGAAAGCCCGCGGAGTTTCAGGGGGGAGGGGGAAAATCTGCACCCGGGAGCGGAGAGATTTTTTCCAAGCTCTCGCCGGAGATCAACTCCCTTTCCGGGATATGGAAACAAGCCATTTTTTTAGATTCGTGTGTCGCTCGTCGTAATTAACTCGGCGGAATATTAGGCGGCTGGTTTTCGTTCGTTCGCCCCCCAGTGACAAACATACGCGTTACTTTTCTCCTGCCGGGGTTTTCTAGCTTGGCCGCTCGAAACTTTAATTATCTGTTTGCGTTTGGCTCCGGAAATCCCCCCTTTCAAGAACGCTCCCCCTTCAAGAACATCCCCCTTCTTTCAAGAACGCTCCCCTTCAAGAACGCCCCTCTTTCAAGAATGTCCCCCCTCTCTTCGGAATTTTTAACGTTCGTTGCCGTTTTCATTCGTCCTCTTCTCTCTCCGTCTTGTCTCGTCGTCGTTCGCGGTGAGGGGTCGAATTTTGAGAACGAATTTCTCTTTGGGACTTTGCCAAACTTATTTTCGAGCCCATTTCAATGGCCCGATCGCCAAGTACGCGGCTAATTACACCGTGAGATTACGCGTTTATCGAGTCAGTCTTGTCTCGTTTGAACAAAAAGTATTCTACAACATTGTGTAGTATAATTTTGCGTCGTCATCCCCTTGCGCCCGAATCCTCACCAATGGATAAGCAGCTAGTTTATGCTGGAATTCATTTCGCCGGAGCAAGTACTCCGCATTTCGAGAGCGAAACGTTAAATAGCTGCGAAGCGTTTGGAAGGATGGGAATTCGCGTTCGTAGATTTATCGCGATATTTTCAGACTATTTCGCGATGAATATACAACAATACGATCGACGCGACGCGACGTTTCTGCTCGGATTACGAGCGTATGATTCGAGAGGGGGGCGCGGAATCCCGATGTATCGTACCTTCCCGGATATTTATTGAAATACGCTGCCGTGGAATTTTTAAGCTTGTCACGCGGCTGCTGGAATGTTGAATTAAAATTCTCACGGAATCGTGCAACCTACCACTGGATTTTCATACGGATTTAATTCCCGTAAGCCAGCTTCCGTTCGAGTTCGAATATTCCGGACGAATCTCCTCCCAACGATACGTGAAATAATAAATCTGTCTTCGATGTTTCTTACGGTTCGACGATCTCGTTTAGGTTGTTTCAGTTATTCGGGGAACGAAGAAGCGCGATACTTTCCGGCTCCGTTGCGAACCTCGAGATAATAGGTCAGGGTTGAAAATGAAATTAATTCAAACAACGTAACGAGATAACGCCGGGTGATAAAATTGAATTTTATCACCCCTTCGTGAACTCTGGCGCGCCGGTCTTGCTCGAATATTTCTCGAATCTTTGTTGCCGCCCTCCAGCCCTTTCCTACCGTTGTCGCTCGCATCTCTCATCACATTTTTGAGATACCTGTAGCAGAGGCGGCGAATTTCTTCCCCTCCGTGAGTTACTCGCTCAGTCTGCTAATTCCTCACTCTACTCCGCAGTGGGCCATAGAAATTCCTCTAACTTTAATAGCTATAGTGTTACAATTTATGTGTACATGTATATCTGACACGAGTATTGTGGTGGGGATACTTTCAATGCAGTGGAGGGGATAGCGTCAGCGATCAGGAAAGTGGGGGTAAGGGCCGCCAGTTTGCCACCTGCAATGAAGTCACTTTTGAAATATACAACGAATGGAATTCTGTAATAACCAGAAAAAAATCTTTAGTTTTTTTAGCTGTCATTACAAAGAAATGTTTAGTGCGATTTCGTCCTAATTTGGTTAATTTCGTAATTTCATTCATTTCATTGTCATTTATTTAGTTCAGTGTAATTTCATATTACTGTATTACAATTTGTACGTATTTGTATACCATACTTTGATATTGTACACTTTTATGAATTATATTTACACGATATTTATACAATAGAAACAAGCGAGTGAAACAAACACTGATTATCATTAAGCAATAACAATTCGTTAGAGAAAATTTGAACACGGACGAGAGCGACAGCGATAATGATACAATGATGCGTAAAATAAAGCGCGTTAGACGAAGTTAGATTATCGTCAGATAATGAAAGCGATGATGAAGAGACATATACATTCATATAATGCATTAGAAAATCTGAAATGGACGTCACGATTAGTATCGTCAATAAATTTCTCGACAGGTACAGGAAATACAGGATCAACAAATTCCTGCCGATTGCACAAAACCGACAGAACTTTTTCTTTTTGTTTATTTTTTACCAATGAGTTAGCAACAGAATTTTTTATTAAACTAAATTTCAGTAAATTTATTGGCTTTTCGGACTGTCAGATTTTTTGCAATCCAACTGTTGGAATCATTCTGTAGTTAGACTTCTTGTCGATCAAGTGTTACGATCAACTAGATACGCCTCTAAGCTAAATTTCAACGCCTCTTCGTCGTCGTTGCAATTAAAAAAGAAAATTGAGTCGTGTCATTCCGCGAACAACGCAATTGTCCCCGAAGATGTCTGATCTGAGGATTCAGAGTAGCGTCTAATCTGGTCGGTGGCCGCGCGGACCAAGATTTCTCACCCGTCCGAGAGCTCCGTGACAACCGTGACGTCATCGATTGAGCGACGAAACTTGTAGTTGGTGGATAATAGAGGCAAGCAAGAGGTGACAAAGGCACCTCTCGGGAGAGAGAAGCCGGCAAAGGTTGTAATTGCCCTGCCCTGGTTTTAATCACGATCCCCCTCCCCCCGACGGGGAACTACGTCGATTAAACGTTTTAATCACACGCTAACGAGCGAGTGAAACGAGATAACGGGTAGTCGGCGCGTCGCGCGATAATTCATCGCGAATCGATGCTGCGCGTCGAAAAATCTCTATGCGCCGGGAGAACGATAACTCTGGGGTATGGAATTAATCACCGGCTCTATTGGCAACAACATACGGGAGAGCGGTTTTTCCCGCGGTGAATGAAAAACCGTAGTTTAAACAATTTTTAGTATGCATCGGTGCGGTACGTTTCTTTTTATTTTTTCATTTTTTTTTTTTTTTCAAACAGCACCCTATTCAGAAGTCAGAATGGCGCGTTCATCGAGCATAGTTTAATCCATATAGTTTGTTATTTTTCATTTTTCCGGCTACAGTTTTAATGGAACGGAAAATTGCTCCTCTTTTTTTTCCTCCCCCGCGGGAAATTCGGGAATTAAAAGTTTAACGGGAAAAAATTGAAGGCTCTCGCTTTCAGAAATTTTAGAATCGGCACGTGATTCCGTTCGTCGATCGTAATCGTATCACTTAAAGTTCTCTTCTCGTCAGCAATATCTTCCCGTTTCCTTTTTAACTAGGTACAGCAAATCTATATTTGTTTTTGAATTTTTTTTCGACTAACGCGTAAACGCAATTCTTTGGAAATTGTAACGCATTTTTCCTCACAGTCACAGATATGTTAATTTAATTCTACCCTTGATTCTATTCCTGAAAGCTTCAAATTTTTTTCTCTGTAAAAAAGTGACTGCGCGTAGTTTGAGGAATTTTAGTCGGCACTGATGTCGCGAACCAACACGATTAATATTCCCTTAATGTCTGTTTATAGTTACTGCTGCGCGTAATTTATAATGATTGCGTTACACGCTTTTTATGGACGGTCTTTGTACGCCATTGCTTTGGACAGAGATACAACGCTGATAATGCAGTTGCCGATACGATGAATTAGTTTTGCCGGCGTATAATTTTCCGATTAAACTGTTAATCTTGTTAATCGATGTGCACATAAGCGGGCACCGGCTGCGATAAATCGTATCTTTTTAACGCGCAAAACCGTGAGCAAATAATGCATGTTTGCTCGCAGCCAAAATACTGCGATCTGTGTTGCTGAAAAAGGCGAATAAATTCAACGATTCGTGGACACTTAGTCTGTCCACAATCAGGGCTTCTCAAAATGTGGGTCGTGACCCCGTACGAGGTCGTGTAAATTTTTAGTAAAACTAAAAAATTTCCAAACTCGCATCGACGACGCGAAAAGTAACTCAAAACCAGTTTAGCGCCAAAGAATTGCTTTCGAATAAATTTTCTTCACGATTTAACATCAGCAAATGTTTTCATTCGTATTCCTAGTTTTACGTATTTCTATACCTAATCGAGAACGTATTTCTATACCTAATCGAGAAAATATTTGAAGGGTTGGAAAAGTGTGAGAATCCTCGTCTAAATACTCATTGTTACTAAAACGTCACAACTGATTCTTCCAAAAAAAAAAGAAAAAGAAAAAAAGAAAATATCCCCCAATGAATCACAAACATTAAGATTTTATGAAATAACTATAGTTAATTATTTCATAAAATCATAGGAAAACCGATATCTACCGATTGTCCGTAATTTTTATCCATAAATGGTAAACTGAAAGAGGCAAATAACAATTATTCCAAGAAATTGAAGCAAATGCGCGCTGTCAAACTTGGTGCGATCGCAAGATTCATCAGCGCCCAGTTGATCATCGTTGCAGGCGACGAAACTGGGAAAATGGCGGCGGAAATGGCGAAATCGCAAGTTCGACGGCCACGATGGTCACGTGGTGGTTATTACGAACGCGGTTCGGATTTGCAGTCGCAGCTGATTCTTTCCCTCGTGCAGAGGGGGAGGCGAAGAGGAGACAGGGGGGGGGGATGGTGATTTTTCAAACGCGACGCGGGGGTTGGCATTACGCGTCCCTCCGACAACGTAATATCGTATCGCTGACCCTACACCAGGCGAACGTCGATATTTCTATCGTCGGTTATTTCACGTCGGTGGCCGTTTATGAGTTTCGACCCGGGGTAAAAAGGAGGCTTTCCCCTCTTTATTGCCGTGTTTTTTCGCGGTGTCGCCACCGCGCCACGTACAGAGAGTTCGTCCCCCTCCCCGCCCTACCGAGCCACGAACAAAAAAGCGTTCATAAAGGCCTGTTCGACGCGCTCATAACGAGGGACCGACGGGGACGAAACGCTCGTTTGGACGAATTGGCCAAACGTGCTGGCGATAGAATTTTTAAAGGCGATAAAAAGAAAAAAAAAAGGAAAGAAAACTGGCGGCCCGGGGAACGACTACGCCATTTTTCTGGTTGTAATAACGAAACGACGTTGATTATGGACGGTACAAGGGCGAAAAAAGGGAGAGAGAGAGAGAGAGAAATCGGTGCTGCCAGTTACGTCGCGTTTGAATTTCAAGCCCCCGAGAGAGGAAATGAAATATATTCCACGGTTCTTCTCTCTTTTCTTTTTGCCCGGCGCGCACAAGTTATCGGTATTCCCCACTGTGAAAGCGAGCCAGAAATTTGATTTCTTTTAAACGAATCAACTCTCGCGAACGAGAGCCCTTTCAGAGCCAGAGAGGTGGGAGGGGAGGAGGGGGGAATAATCGGAGCGAGGATGTCAATTGAGCCCGCGCCAGCGGTGCTCGATCGGGTATTAATATCGACGCGATCCGCTCGATCGCGCTCGAGTGGCTCGCTAATTGTAAGTCCGTCCCGGATTCATCCCGCCGATAGAAGCAAAGAAACGGCCGGTTTATCGCGCTGAACACACGGGGAACAACGGAATGATCGAAACGTAAATTTTGATCGAACTTGTTCAGTTCCTGGCTGTTTCCTTCGTAACTCGCCGTAACATGAGGGAGAGACGGAATAACTTTGTCAGCTCGTTTCGTTTTATCACTGAAAGTGATTTTAGCGGGGGTAAAGAAAATCGGGCCTCTTCAGGTGCAACGCTGATGCAACGAAAATTAGCGATTGGTTGATTTGGGTCACGTGATTCGCGAGGGGGCGTGGGTAGACCTCGAGTAGGAGTGGCGTTGTCTGGTACTGAGCGATCGCGTCTGTAATTTGTTTTCTATCGATTCAAATGTTTGCACATCAATAAAATTCTATGGCAAAAAAGTCGTCTTCATTTCCTAGTCAGAACAGTTGCTTCTGGGCCTTTCAGTGAGACGAACCGTACTGGGGTACAAGTTGTGCAGTTTTTTCATTTGGAATTACTTACTGAATGTGTAGCGCGCAGGTACTCAGTGGTCTCCTGAGGGCACCTCCCGCGCAGTGAGTTATCTTTCCACCAAGTTGGAAACTAAACGTCACGTTACTTCTCTTTCTTTTTCTGCTTTCTTTCTTCCTCTCCTTTCACGTTCCACGACCATTTCGAAAAACGAAAGAAACTTTCGGGTAAAGGGAATTTGCGGTGTCGACGAAGCGGACACGTCGGAGCGTGTGGCGGTGGCGTAAATAATCATCTTCGTCCAAAGCCGCGCCGTGTAACGAAGCCGCGCGACAGGAAATGTAAAAGACTTATCGAGTCGAATATTGGCCGGTGCGCATCCTGGCTCCGATTTTCCGATACTTCATCCCTCTAATCCCTCGAACAGCCTTCTCTCTCGTTCTCTCTCTCTGTCGTTCTCACTCTTGCCCCGTTGCTTTCCGCCGCTTTCAGGCTGCCAGTCCGCGGAACGCGCAATCTGTGCCGGCCTGGCAGCCTAGCTGCACCCGATGAAAGGAAATCCACGTGGCTGAAGATCGATGAATACACGCTCCCCGAGAAAAGCTCGGATTAAACGAACTTCGAAACGCGGTGAAATGTTTACGCGCGACTTTCGAATCAACGGCTTTACGATTCGCTCCGGTTATCGGTTTGTTTGCCCTCTCGATCTTCCACGAGCCTGTCCCCGAAGCTTTGGACAAAGATGAATCGAACTCTTCGGCGAGAGTATTTAGAGCAGTCTTCACTTAATTTGGTGATCATTTCAAATGAATAAGTATAAGTATAAGAGTCCCAATTGTAAATATTTATTTTTCTATGAAGGCAACTGAAAAAGGACTTCTGACTAGGAAATGAAGACTTTTTTGCCATAAAAATTTTATTGATATACAAATATTTGAATCGATAGAAAACAAATTACAGGCGCGATCGCTCAATACCAGACAATGCCACTCCTACTCGAGGTCTATCCTACGCCCCCTCGCGAATCACGTGACCCAAATCAACCAATCGCTAATTTTCGTTGCATCAGCGTTGCACCTGAAGAGGCTCGATTTTCTGGGTTACCCCCGCTAAAATCACTTTCAGTGATAAAATAAAACGCGATTAAAGAGAATCTAAAATCTTGTTCTCCAGAAATAAATTGCTGATACTTTTTTCACTTGATTTTTGAATGACTATTAAAGTTTTAATGAGAAGAAGCTGTCTCAGATTTCATTGTTTTATTAGCTACAGCTAATAAATTGTTGCTCAAACGAAAATTTATTCTGATTCGCTTCAGTATTGGTTGTTTGCCTCTCCATCTTCATTGAACCTGTCCTTAAAGCACAAAGATGAATTGAATGCTTGCAGAAGTACTTTCAGTTCATTTCAAGATGATCAAGAATCGTTATAAAAATTTATTTTTCCACGAACGCAATTAAAAAAGGTAATCTAAATAGAATGTAATCCTTTTCCTCCAGAACTAAATTGCTGGTACTTTTTCACTTTATTTTTGATCGACGGTTAGTTAGAGTTTTAATGAGAAGGGGCCGTCACTCGTGCACTGTTTGCTACATTTAACGACCTGAATGAGAATTCATTCGTCCCGCTGTCGGTTGTTTCCCTTCTCAATTCCTAGCACACGAAGATGAATCAAAATGTTTCAAATAATTTCGAGTCAATTTCGAAGCAATCAAGGGTCATTGTGAAAATTTGCTTTCCCACGAACGAAATTCAAAAAGAAAAAGAAAAAAGACAATCCAAAACAAACTCGAGTATTAATTTACATTTTATACGAACGCACAAGCGTTCTCGCTGTCTAATCAAATTTCACTTGTTCGTCGCAATTGCAGTTTATTACAGTTAATAAACTGTCGATCGAACGAGAGGGAATTCGCGCGGATTACGGGCAACTGAGAACACCGAAGGTGTGCTTCCGTGTGTTAAAATCTCGATAGCGAGCGAACAGAGAGATTGCTAGAACACACGGAGGTTCGACACGCGCGGGATTACGCTGCACGTGTTGAATACGCGGTGTAATTGAGAAGCTGGAGAGTCTCGTGACAATCGCTAAACAGCCGAGAAAGAGAGAAACTAAATTCTCGCGTGAGAATTCAGTCTCGCGTAGTGTTGGAAGAATCGAGAGTTATTCGCACGAATTCTGTCGTTGTATCATCGTTGTGTTACTCTTCAATTTCCACATTCGCACTTTCAAGTGTAATTCCCCCAGCTACCTTTATTACGAAATTGCCACGTGGCGCGTAACAAATTACAATATGCCAAAATTGTTTGGCACGTCGATTTTTGAGACCTCGCGAAATTCCTGCGAGAGCTATCCTGTACCTTCTCTGGAACAGCGATCCCATGTTTCATTAGCGTTGCCGCTATATATCAGCCGGAACGCATTTGCGCTGCATCTGCTAACAATGCCCCCATTAACGCGCCTGAATCCCTGATTTCCGATCAGTATTCATCCCCTGTTCTCTCCGCGTACTCTTTCATCCTCGTTCTCGAATTGCAATTACCCCCGAGGTCATCCCTTCGGGGCGAAAATTTTCGAGCGTCTCGACGACGATGCAACGCCGCGTTGTATCCTCCCACGAGGACAGAGACGAGATTCCGTGACCACGGAGTGGACCCCGAATGCAACCCATATCGATTCGAGGCGCGTGTCAACATCGATTTAATCCATAATCCTTCACGGGGGATTAATATCGAGGATCGTCGAGGCGACGTCAAGGGTGTAGAATCGCGTGTCCGGTCATCGATCGGCCAAATCAGACCGTGTCAGACAGATCGTCCCAACGTCCGACCACCCGTGCATGGTGGTACGTGACGAATCGCGAAACTCTGTCAACGATGAGAATTTCGTGAAGCGGGAAGTCGATTTCACAGTCTCTTGGCAGACTTTGTACTCGCGACGCGTCCGATGTTGCTTTTGTAACCAAATCTCTCGTGGAATATCATCATGCGTTAACAACTTATCGACGGGGTCACAAATCGTTGATTTCCTATTACTGCGATAAGTTGAAAATATACGTGCTAATTTTTTATAAAAAATTATTTAATTATTTAATATAAAATATTGATTGACATCGTCACTATTGGTTTGTACACTCTCCGTAAATGCCATATTTTTAAAATTTTGAAGTTACAAGTAATAAGTGTTAGAGTTATTTCGTTACTTTTGAGTACACTAAAATCTTAACTATAACTGAGGTAAAATATGGGAGTTACTAATAACCTAATGGCATCATTTGTAACAGATAACAGTATTCAACTCGACGCCAAACGGTGTGAGGCATAGATAAGGTGTTAACAGTCACAACTGCTGTCGTTTATGCACATTTGAATGTGTCTGTTCTTCCCTAAGTAGCAGCCACTGGCGTGGAAAAATGAAATGAATCTTTTTACTTCAATTACTGAGTTTAATTTATAAAACCAGCCTCTCCTTAAGGTTTAATTGTATCTCAATTGTAATAATATTTTAATACATTTATATTGATATGTTAGTTTGTAATTTAAGTTGTATTAATATATTTATATTAATATGTTAGTTTGTAACTTAAGTTGTATTAATGTATTAATTGCATCTTAAATGCATCTCACTAACATTTACTTACATTCATTGTAACGTATTCTTTGAAAACTTCGTTTTCGACCAACTGATTAGCATTCTCAGTAACTGTGATTAGATTCGCCTCTCTGCGAACCTAGTAAGCCTCTTTTATATCCGTTGGTCAGGCCAGAAAAGGCTAACTGGCGGCTCGCGTGTGAGGCTCTTATCCCCACTTTTCCAATCGCTAGCGTTATCCCCTCCACTGTATTAATCTCCCCACTGCGTTGAGAGTGTCGAGAGTGTACATTTATATTAACGTACGAAATCTCGATTTATTTGTATAGATTTTTTTTATTCATTCCTCCCCCGAGGAAGTCGAAATGCGCCGCAAAATTTTCCAGAGCGAGAGAAGAAGGACTGATGTTGCTTTCGTAATAATTCTTTGTCTCTAGTCCTCTCTCGACAGTCAGAAATCTCGTTTCATCGGACGTGTTGACGACGTTGGACGTTGTCAATTAGCAAATTTTACATACACAGAAAACCATCGTCGTGTCGTTGACACCGGTGACTCTATTTCTATTTTTACCGGGTAAGTGGATAAAGAAACGGGAAATTGAAATAGATTCTGTTCGTTGAAAAATTCAACCGGCACTCTGCCGATCTCGCGTTGCCTCATGCGTTCCGCACATCCCTTGCATCTTTAAATGCCCCGTGAATAGATAAAACTCTATTGCAGTAACCTATTTCCCATTTAGCGGATTGCGGTTCACCGGCGGCGAAATGAAATTCCCCGCCAGATAAATAATTGAATCCTAAATCCAGCCACGTGGACGAATGGCTGTGTCTAGTTAGAGCGGCAACGCGAGTTCAAAGTGATTCGTGAGAGGAAAGCATTAATTCCGTCTGCGATTGGGCTAATTCAATTCAATTTCGGGGAAGGCATGGAGCGCCTTACCTGACATTATACGATCGAAAGTCAACTAGTCGAGAAGGATAATTGGAAACGGAGGATCCCGTGTAACCTACTCCCTTTGTTTCCAATGATCGGTGACTAATTGACGGATTAACGACAGGAATCGCCAAGAGGGGATCGTTTTCCCGGAAGCTGGCTCGCGTGTTTCCATAAAACGGTGTCCCGCCCTTTCGAAGCTTTTGTCGCCGGCCCCGTTCGCTATGCATTGCAAATTGCCCTTAATACCCGGTCGGAAGCTGCCGTATTCATCGATACCAATATTCTCCGCGTTTCCTTCCACCCTGTAACGCTTGTCTTCCCCGTTAAATCTCCCTCGTAGACGAATCTTCGTTATTCTCCCCTTCTTTGGAGTGCCATTAGGTTGGCTAGTAAGTCTGTGCGATTTTTTGTAAATAATAGAAAATTATTACAATTTTGATCATTTTGATCCATTACCTCTCGTCGTTCACTGCTTTCCAGCAGCTTGGTAATTCCATGCTCGAGAGAGTCCTGGTCTCTTGCAACCTGGCGAAAAAACTGATCCAGGTTGATATCAAAGACTTTTCCTCTTGAAGAATTCTGAAGAGAATGAAAACAAGTGAAAGTCTGACGGCGCAGGATTTGGTGAGTAAGGAGAACGTGGTAACGCGTCCCATCCTAATTGCAAAAATTTCTGACGAATCTCCAACGACGTATGGGGTCTGGCGTTATCGCGACGAAAGACAACTCGTTTACGACTTACTAATTCTGGAACTCACGTTTTTTACGAATTATTCAATTCGTCCAGTTGTCGACAGTGCGCACTCGAATCAATCGTTTCGTTCCTTGGAAGCTGTTCAAAAAACGCGATGCCTTTCCAGTCCCACCAGATTAAGAACACAACCTTCCTTTGATGAATCTCTGCTTTTGAAGTGCTTCCGGCTGGCTCGTCGCGTTTGCACCGCGATCTTTTCCGCTCGATGTTACCGCAGACGATCCGTTTTTCATCGCCTGTTATCGCACGTTTCAAAAATGGATCGTCTCCTCGCGTTTCAAAAGTGAATCGCGCATGGTAACGCGTTTTGAACCGGACGAACTTCTTCAAGTTGGCGTGTCCCGTGCTGTCCAAACATCGAGTTTACTCACGTATCCGAGTGCCTGTAAATCATTTTTCACGCTCGATTTTGACAGGTTCGGAATCTCTGCCACGTCTCGTGTCGCGAAGTGACGATCTGCATCGACCAACGCCTTTAATTTTGTCGCTGTCGATCTCCACTGGTTTTTCTGAGCGTGGTGCGTTTAACATTGAAGTCGCCGGAACGAAATTTAGCAAACCATTTTTGGCACATGCGTTCCGATAAAGCACCTTCACATTGCCTCATACATCGCAAATTGTTTTTTACTCAGTTGCGTTGCATTTCTTCCTTTTTAAAGCAAAACAACAAAATAATAAAAATGTCGAAAATACTCGTTGCGATTTTCCAATTTTAATTTAACGCGTAATAAAATACACTTGACAATTTTTCGAAAAAGTGAGCTTGAAACGTCCTCTGTTAAAAATAGATCGAACTGAAATTACTTACATTTTCCAACGTCTGCAACCAGCTGTCGAAAAAAAACCGTGCGGACTTATTGGCCGATCTAATATATCGACTGACGAAGGTATTGCGACGGTTTTGCGCGCGTTTTCAGATTGCTTTCAAATTTGATCGATGTAATGAAAACAGACGTGTCATATAAAAGTGTCAATAAAACTTCAAAATGTTTTATGTAATCCATACACAGTGAAGAGCACAACTGCACCAACGACAATGAAAAATTGTCGATAATTTCGACTGATATAACTGTCGTTAAAAATGATTATACAGCGTAAAGCCTCTACTGTGACAGTCGCGGATGGTTTTTTTCCAAAGATGACTTTACACCATGTTGTGGATGGAAAATTGAGAATACCTTTTTTTTTCGAAAATCGTGTGAAAAATTTTAAAAAATTTTTTCCGTAACTAGATCCATCGTCATTTTGAATATTGAAGTCTCTTCTTTGCAACGACCTCTCCAAACTTGTTGCACGATTTTTTTTCACCATTTTATTAAACGTTGAACACCAAGATTAAATGACAACAATTCGAGAAATCCTAACGTTTTGTCAAGTTTAATAAAATGGTGAAAAAAAATCGTGTTACCGCGAGTTTTAAACTTCAATCTTCGAAATCGTAATGAATTTAGCCGCGAAAAAAATTTTCTACACGCGTTTCAATTTTTACAAATTTCGACAAAATTGTATCCCCACTTACACGATGTAAAATCATCTTCCCCCTCCAAAAAAAAAAACAAGGTCTTAACTATCAAGACAAAAATTTGGGTTCCAGAAGTTTGAATCGTTGTATCGAACCTTTTTCTTCGCGAAATTATATCAATTTAAATTATCGACAATTTTTCATTGTACAAAATGGAAAGAAAAGTAGATGATTACTGTAGAATACAAATTTGATCTTGAAATTCAAAATTCATCTATGACAGTCACGGACATTTCTTTCCACCCTGTATATACAAGACCGATTTTTTCAATACTTTTAGTACATACGTGCGTTGAAGAATATTTTTGTCAATGCACATACCTATATATTTACGACGATGGGTAGTATCAGATCGCGAAGACGAAGTTGCAGAAGTTCGATGGTGGTGTTTCCCCGCGGGTGAAATAAATTCCTACCGCATCCGGTGGGATCGGGAAAGGAATTCGAGGATTCACGAGTTTCCGGAAACCGGCGGAGCTTATACAACGTTTCCAAAAACGGTTTTACGAGCGATACCGCGCGCAAGAACTGGCCTCCAAAACACCCACGATCGAGATTCCCCTGTGAACCAGAGGCAGAGCTACGCTGATCCGTTCGCTACTCTGGATCATTTGTATCGTTTACGCGTTTCTCAAACCGCGGGTATTTTCGCTGGGAAAGGAATCGCCGATTCCTTCTTTCCAATCTCTTTCGTTTCATGTATCAGAAGCCGTGACCGATGACTTTTGATTCCGATGTCCAACCAAGTGGTTGAGATTGTTGAAAAATTAAATGATATCTCTTTCAAAAGTAAATTTATTTATTACTTATTGATATTTTTCAATGTCAGTTTCATCAGTATTGACTTCGTATTGTATCAATTCGTACTGAATTCATGATTTCGATATCGAAATATAGGTTAAGGGGAGATAATTATTTATTTAATAATAACAATAATTTTAATTCATTAAATAGAAAAAAACAGCACTCGATGAATTTAACTATACTGCCCATGAAATAAAATTTACATCACTGTTTTATATAAAGAGCACTGTTGTCATATTCTTTCTCTGAGTGAGTTTTATGCGCTTACATCAATGTAACACATTTGTTCGAATTTTTCCTAAAATTACCATTTTCCTTTTACCTTTTAATTTGATAAATCACTAATGGTTTATTTGCACACATTTATGGTTATTTCTCTGTGATTTTTCATATATGTATTCATATCAATCTGATGCACTTGTTCAAACTTTTCTAAATTACCATTTATTTATCATTTTAGTTTATTTACAAACATTTACAATTATCACGTTTCCTCTCTGTGTGTACTTGTATCAATTAGATAAATTTGTTCCAATTTTTCTTAATTACCATTTATTTACCATTTCGATTTACTCGCATACATTTGCAGTTATCTCTCTGTGATTTTCATACGTGTATTTATATCAATCCGATATATTTGTTCAAATTTTTCTTAACTACCATTTATTTACCATTTACCGGTTTATTTGCATACATTTGCAGTTACTCTCTCTCTCTGTGATTTTTCGCGCATGTACCTACTGATCTAATACGTTTGTTGGAATTTCTTCCAAATTACCATTTATTTACCATTCCGGTTTGCATATACTGGTTATATTCGTTTGCGTCACAATTTGCCTTCACTCTGATTTCAATCTGATTTCCACGTGTACGTTGCGGATAAAGGAGGGAACGCTGTAAAGGAATTTGGGAATTTACCCCGACTCGTTAGATTATTTTGAAGCACCCAAACTGCATCTGGCCAGATCGCGGCAACGTGATAGCGCATTAATGACTTTGTCGTTAAATCCCTTTGAGGCTGCGCTCGTCCTTTAACCGGGGCCTTCATGTGGCCGCGCAGAATTTTGCAAATTATTAATTAGACGGGCGAATTTCAGCCAACGATCAGACCGGGCACGATTGGATCCTGAATTTGTCGTAATACGTCGACGCTCTAGGTTCCGTAGCGATAATTGCGCCGGGCTCAATTGGAGCGTGATCGAGGACTTTGGTCGAACAGTGCGGAAACAGAGATGGATTTTCGAACGACTCGTACCCTCCTGAAACTTGCTCCCATTCCTTTCGGCGCTCGAATCGCCGCGAAAATTTTATTTCCCACCCCTCCCGGAAAATTTTCGATGGGACGCGATTGCCGGAAAAGGCGAGGAAGTTTCGCGAATCGATCCTCGAGGCAGAAAATCGTCGGAATTTATTTCGGCTTCTCGGAAAATATCTCGTAATACGAGAGATCGAAATCGTCGAGAATTCCGAGAATGTCGAAGAACGTTGAAAAATTTTCTGCACGAAAAATTCGAGATGAAAATTTGTAATTATTAAGTACACATATTTGTTACATACGTAGTTCTATCCTTGTAATTTTATCCCTACACTCTGTTCTTTATAATTTTATAATTCTCAAGAATCCCGATTTTCTCGACAATTTCGGGAAATTCTCGAATTCCGAGATACCGAATCGAGTTCTCGGCATTTTCGAACTCTCGCACTGTCGAGTCCAAATCCAAAGCCATATGCTGGAGTATTTAATTGATATTGGCGAGTTTCAATTAATATTGATTAATAAAATCCACGAGTGTTTCCACGCTGTTTTTCTCCTTCTTCGTTAATTTCACTGTTGCTTGACCAAATGGCGGCAATTTGATCGCAAATATCTCGCGCGGCACGCGACGACGAAACTTTTGTCTTTTATTGCGAGGATTTTGCAATAAAAATCCCGTTCTTGGCTCGAGCTCGAAAAATGGTTCGCCTAGATGTTGGTCACGCGAGCATACGCACAAGTAACGGGAACCTCGATGGATTAACTCCTCTGCCGAATTAATCTTAATTGAGATCGGATTACAAGGGGAAGCCCCGTTGAACGACTTCGTAACGCGGAAGATTTCCCAGCTTTCCGCCCTCCGCCTCTCCCTCCCTCCCCCTACCCCGTGGAGTGTAAATGAAGTTTGTCTCTCGAGCGGTTAAATAAAAGACCGGCTAACTTTGCCTTCGATTAAATTCTCCGCTCGCGAGCAATGTACTCTCGAAGAACGCCGGAAGATTAATATTGATTCTCGGTACCACGTGCCGGATACCGATGGCTGTCTGAACCCGCGGCCTAAATCGAGTTAACGGAAATCCGTTTAAGAGAAACTTTTTAAGCGACTCCCTCGGATTTATCTCGGAACTTTCCAACCAGAACTTTCACCTTCGACCCTCCATCGGTTATCGATGCTGCTGCTACCACCGCGCGGAGAGCACGTACGTTAGGTTCTGCGAATTTTCTGCTTCGTGAAAATTGGCGAAAGGCGCTCGCTCTCCGCTTTGTATCGCGGTTTCCCGAAAGCAAAAATTTCGTTGGAAATGTCGGTGGTACGCTTGATTGAATTTTCTAACCCCTTTGTGCTGTTAATATCGAGTTACACTCTTCGCGGTAGGAATTATGCTTTCCACGTGAAGGAAGAAACAAACGGACCTGCGGATTGTGAGTTTGACTTTTCCATTTTTTGATTCGTCAAGCTCAAGATTGATAGATGCACGATATAAATTAATAATAAATGTATGATGTGATACGATGTAGATTAATAAATACGTAACAATTGTGTATAATGTTTTCGATGCTTTACGATGTTTATTGAAGGCTAAGAAGAAAATCGTAAGGCAAAGGGTTAAAATTAATCAAACCTTAATTTATTTCCTTGGGAATTAATTTCTCGGTTGACGAGTGGCACAAGTCCAAAATTAGGAAAAATGAATACTCGTTTCGTTTGTCAATTTCACTTTTACATTAATAAAAAAACGGAGTTGATCATGTCTTAGGCTTATTGAAAACGATTTTTAAAATTATTAGTATCAAACAGTATCTATGCAATGAAATTATGAAACTAAAATTAAAAAAAATCGATCACGCTTGAAATTATAAAATTATGGAGTTGATCGCGTTTTAGGATTATTGAAAATTATTTACAGGCGTTGCTATAATCGCGAGACTTCGATGATCACGGGGGCAATGTCCTGTCGAAGCGGAATAAATTTCACGGAAGATGGTTTCGGCAATTTGTCTGGTCCGTCAGCGGTAATTCACGTTGTAGATCCGCCGGCAACACGGTCGTAGATCGTCGACGAAGAGAATTAATCGAACGGGTTACGAAGTGGTTCGGTTTCACGACGACGTTGACGACAAGGCCGCACCATGTTGTACGTACCGTCGAGTTCGGATGCTCGTTCGATCGTCACACGAGATCGAACTCGGCCCTCGATGGCCTCCCCTGCGAAGAAGTCTGCGAGGAGCGGATAACCTTTCGCCATTGGCGAAGATCACGTAGCGTAAGATCGATCAGAGGAGCGGAGATTGGGCCTCTGCCTCCGCGCGATAGACTTTGTAATTCGTTTTGCATCCTAAGAAGTGTAATGGCCCGCGGAATCGATATACGGCTGCCTGGTGTTTCCCCCGGCCTCGTAACTTTTATACACTGCTCGGGGATTTGCATGACGAAAGTGCTTCTTCGAGAACGACCTCTTTTTTTTCTTCCTCGGCGTTATCGGGAAAAGAGAAGATGGATAATATCTATTGTCCAAGGAGGGCATTGAGCAATTCTCGCGAATTTATCAAAGAATCCAATTACCAAGATAGGATTAGTGTTAACAGGTTCTGTCTCTGAAAGAACGTGGATATCGAACAAGTTATTTTCTCTTATTAGACTTCGACTCAAGAGCCAGTCGTCACTCAGCCAATTTTTTGACGGATCAAGGCCTATATAAATACAGTAGAAACTTCTTATCAATTCTATGCTGAAAACTCAATTCCTTGGTTCGCTCATAAATATTTTAAACCCTTGCGCTGGCAACCGGTCCGCGGACCATAACGAGTGACCGAACCGTATACAATAATTCGTCGCTTTCTTCTTCTTTTGAACTCGTCGGTATGATATCACTGGATAAAAGTAATAAATTTATCATTTGCTTTGCCTGGCTTACATCTAAATACACTTAAAACTGAGAAAATGTTGCAATTTGGAACAAAAAATTCTCGACATGCACGTCATTCCAGTGCAAGAGGTTAATAGAGAATTGATCGCTACAATAAACCGCATCGGAGCTAATCATTGCAATTTGGCGAAAACACAGCCATTTTACATTACATTGGTTAAATCGTAACAAAGTGATAAATATTTTTGGCGTTTCTTTCGAAAAACTTTTAATTTTATCATTCTTCTTTTTGTTTCGTTGCCTTGAAATATTCGAAAAATGTGCTAAAATTACAAGTACGTGTAATCTTTCAATTTTATAATAAATAGCAAGAGCTAGAATTTTTTTTCAACTGCCGGAGCAAGAGGACGCGTGAATTCCGGGCTCGTCCTCGACGATCTCTTCACTGGCTAAGCATTGTCCCGCACCCGAGGAGGATCATCGAGGCTTTGCCCCGTCTCGGAGATGAACTTCGAATTCTGTTCGAGGCGAGTTCGTCAGATCCTCGTGACTGAAGAGCGGCGGCAACTCCGTATTAAATCCCTGGCAATCGCGACCGGTCCCGGGGATCGTTGAACGGCGAATTAATAGAACGGAACACTGTTCCAAGATATTCGGTATTGGAAGCCAATCGCGGGATACCGGGAAGCGGCGGGAGGGAAGGAGGAGCGTGATATTGGCGAGAAACGACAAGGAATTCCTGGGGAAATTGATCGTTTCGGCGAAATACACGGTTGAAAGTTAAGTTTAAATAAAGATCCGGTGCGCGATCCAAAGAACGCGTGGCTCTGCGTTCGGGAATGGGTTATTTCAAATATGTCGTTATCGGGAATCAAACCTCGGGTATCGGTGTCCGCGTATATCACCGCGATCCGTTTACTTTTGAATTAAATTAAACAAACGAGAAAGAGGAGGGGGGGGGGATATCCGAGGCAGTAATAATATTCGCTTCAGAGGAGGAATGTTGTTTTTTCTCCCCGGAATGAAAATATCGGGAGTGTACGGTTTGCGATTGAAAATCCGAGGAAAAATCGTTAAACGATATGATGTAGCGGAGCTGTACGATATAACCGGCGTATCGGCTCCCGTTAGGAAACGTGACGATTAATTCAAGAATGAAACGTAAAATTTTTCAGAAGGAGGAGAAAGAGAGTTAGCTCGAATTATTTACCGGTGATATAAAGTCGTATTCACTACTTACGAAAGGAAAATTCCATTCAATCATCTGTAAGCTTTCTATCGATATTTTGTTAAATAATTTAATTTTTTTCCACAAGGTGACGTATATGTAACTTGCACACCTGAAATAACTTTTAAATTATGCGTCTAATGAAAAGTGGTTTAATGAAAAATTATATGTATGGTTTTAAGGGAGGCAAAATATGGCGTATCAATTTTCCGTGTGTGTTGAGGAGTTCCGAAATTTTCAAGGTTACCCCTATTTTTTAAATTAAACTATATATCTTTTTTCATCATAAATCGAAAGAATATTAAATTTCAAGTAAAATGCCAACTTGGTCTTGACCTAGGTCTAACCTAAACCTAACCTAAACCTAATGGTTAAGGAGATATTTGATGATAATTTGTGCATTTATTTCATTATATATCTTGATACTTCAAGTTATCAGTTCTAACCTGAAATATCAAAGTAAATTTTTTTGCAAGTGGTAGACACACGTTCGAAATACAAAAAACCACAAACGCCAAACCACAAACTGTTTTGTGGAATTTCATACCTAAGCTTTTATACACGCAAACGTAGTAAACCACTGTTACTTCAAACTTACAAAACAAGTGTTCATTACATATAACAAAATCGTTGAAACTGCTGAATTTATTGTTACAATTTCTACTTACAGGTTATGGTATTTCTTGATTTTACATCACATAAATTTTTTCGTAGTCGATCCACGGAAGGTTAAAGTTGCACGTGGCAGAACATACAGAACAGTTTTTTCAGTAAAGAAACGAAATTTTCCAATTTTGACGCTTGCAATATTTCCTACGCTCTTCAATTTGGTTTCCGGACCAATTTTTCAAAGGAGCGCGAGCGAAAGGTAAATGCGAAAAATCCCCTGTACACGATTATTCAACGCGAGTAATACATTTATGCGGGAATATCGACTGGCGGCACACGGGCCGCGACTATTCAAGAGGGTTAATCGACCCTTGGAACGCGGTCGGTGGGAGGAGGGGAAAAAAAAAGAAAAAAAAGTCGATTTCCCGGTTCGCACGCGCCGACGACTAACCGGCCAATATCGAGAGCGTTTCCCGCGATTTATTTTCACCGTCAATTACAAAATATTTTCGCAATTTATGCGACATCCGGGTCGGTGATTTACTGTGACATATATACACACACATATATATAGGGTGGCCAGGTATGAACGGAACGATGGCGCGACGAGTATAAAATATTTTTAACGCAACGTTATTTATGACTTGATTTCAAGTGCCCCTCCAGCCTTTTACACACGCGACCTGGTCATTTTCTCCTGCGGCGATATTTTTCATTTATCATGGGGACGTGCTCTCTCTCTCTCTCTCTCTCTCTCTCTCTTCTCTCGATTCGCTGACAGAAAAATTAAACTCGACGAAAACGAAGGTAAAAGCAGAACGAAATGGCGGGAGGGGGGAGGGGCAAATGAGCGAAAACGAGCCACAGGGAGAGGAGGGAGGGAGCTTCCCATGGGAACGTTGTTTTTTAACTGGCCGTTAATTAACAGGACTAACGTTTTATCGTCCACGCGTGGTCGTACAGCCGGAGTCGTTCAATTTCGTATAAAATCTAATTGCTCGCGTGCCGCACGTCTCCCCATCGCGTCGAATACTCTGTTGTTCGTTCAAATCGAAGCGAATTCAGCTGGAATTCGGTGTAAAGTTTATCACGAAAATGACCTCGTAGTAGTTCGCTTTTCGATTTCTCCGTTCGACCTCGACCCAATCGAAATTACCTGTGTTCGGTGTTTTACCTGGTAAAAGGAATTTATACGCGCGGAAAGAATTATTCGAACGAACTCGGGGGAGCTCGTTTTCGAATGGACGCGCGAAATTTGATACTGTTATCGCGAGCTTTTTTCCCAATCATTGAGTGTCCTGTTTTTTTTTTA